>CM019065.1:383624589-383858786 GCA_009667805.1 Leptobrachium leishanense | reverse complement strand
GGGCCGAGGGAGGAGCAGCAGCGTGGGCCGAGCCGAGGGGAGGAGCAGCAGCGTGGCCGAGCCGAGGGGAGGGGAGAGCAGCAGCGTGGGCCGGCCGAGGGGAGGGGGAGCAGCAGCGTGGGCCGGGCCGAGGGGAGGGGAGGAGCAGCAGCGTGGCCGAGCCGAGGGGAGGGAGGAGCAGCAGCGTGGGCCGAGCCGAGGGAGGGGAGGAAGCAGCAGCGTGGGCGAGCCGAGGGGAGGGGAGGAGCAGCAGCGTGGGCCGAGCCGAGGGGAGGGAGGAGCAGCAGCGTGGGCCGAGCCGAGGGGAGGGGAGGAGCAGCAGCGTGGGCCGGGCCGAGGGAGGAGCAGCAGCGTGGGCCGAGCCGAGGGAGGGGAGGAAGCAGCGTGGGCCGGGCCGAGGGAGGGGAGGAGCAGCAGCGTGGGCCGGCCGAGGGGAGGGGAGGAGCAGCAGCGTGGGCGCGAGGGAGGGAGGAGCAGCAGCGTGGGCCGAGGGGAGGGGAGGAGCAGCAGCGTGGGCCGAGGGGAGGGGAGGAGCAGCAGCGTGGGCCGAGGGGAGGGAGGAGCAGCAGCGTGGGCCGAGGGAGGGAGGAGCAGCAGCGTGGGCCGGGCCGAGGGAGGGGAGGAGCAGCAGCGTGGGCCGGGCCGAGGGGAGGAGCAGCAGCGTGGGCCGGGCCGAGGGAGGAGCAGCAGCGTGGGCCGAGCCGAGGGGAGGAGCAGCAGCGTGGGCCGAGCCGAGGGGAGGAGCAGCAGCGTGGGCCGAGCCGAGGGGAGGAGCAGCAGCGTGGCCGAGCCGAGGGAGGAGCAGCAGCGTGGGCCGAGCCGAGGGGAGGAGCAGCAGCGTGGGCGAGGGAGGGGAGGAGCAGCAGCGTGGGCCGAGCCGAGGGGAGGAGCAGCAGCGTGGCCGAGGGGAGGAGCAGCAGCGTGGGCCGAGCCGAGGGGAGGAGCAGCAGCGTGGGCCGAGCCGAGGGGAGGGGAGGAGCAGCAGCGTGGGCGGGCCGAGGGAGGAGCAGCAGCGTGGGCCGAGCCGAGGGGAGGAGCAGCAGCGTGGGCCGAGCCGAGGGGAGGGAGGAGCAGCAGCGTGGGCCGGGCCGAGGGGAGGGGAGGAGCAGCAGCGTGGGCCGGGCCGAGGGGAGGGGAGGAGCAGCAGCGTGGGCCGAGCCGAGGGGAGGGGAGGAGCAGCAGCGTGGGCCGAGCCGAGGGGAGGGGAGGAGCAGCAGCGTGGGCCGAGCCGAGGGGAGGGGAGGAGCAGCAGCGTGGGCCGGGCCGAGGGGAGGAGCAGCAGCGTGGGCCGAGCCGAGAGGGGAGGAGCAGCAGCGTGGGCCGGGCCGAGGGGGGGGAGGAGCAGCAGCGTGGGCCGGGCCGAGGGAGGGGAGGAGCAGCAGCGTGGGCCGCCGAGGGGGAGGGGAGGAGCAGCAGCGTGGCCGAGGGGAGGGGAGGAGCAGCAGCGGGGCCGAGGGGAGGGGAGGAGCAGCAGCGTGGGCCGAGGGGAGGGGGAGCAGCCAGCAGCGTGGGCCGAGGGAGGGGAGGAGCAGCAGCGTGGGCCGAGGGGAGGGGAGGAGCAGCAGCGTGGGCCGAGGGAAGGAGCAGCAGCGTGGGCCGAGGGGAGGGAGGAGCAGCAGCGGGGCCGAGGGGAGGGGCAGCAGCGTGGGCCGAGGGGAGGAGCAGCAGCGTGGGCCGAGGGGAGGAGCAGCAGCGTGGGCCGAGCCGAGGGGAGGGGAGGAGCAGCAGCGTGGGCCGAGCCGAGGGGAGGAGGAGCAGCAGCGTGGGCCGGGCCGAGGGGAGGAGCAGCAGCGTGGGCCGAGCCGAGGGGAGGGAGGAGCAGCAGCGTGGGCCGGGCCGCGAGGGAGGGGAGGCAGCAGCACGTGGGCCGAGGGGAGGGAGGAGCAGCAGCGTGGGCCGAGGGGAGGGGAGGAGCAGCAGCGTGGGCCGGGGAGGGGGAGGAGCAGCAGCGTGGGCCGAGGGGAGGGGAGGAGCAGCAGCGTGGGCCGAGGGGAGGGGAGAGCAGCAGCGTGGCCGAGGGGAGGGGAGGAGCAGCAGCGTGGGCCGAGGGGAGGGGAGGAGCAGCAGCGTGGGCCGGGCCGAGGGGAGGAGCAGCAGCGTGGGCCGGGCCGAGGGGAGGAGCAGCAGCGTGGGCGAGCCGAGGGGAGGAGCGCAAGCAGCGTGGGCCGAGCCGAGGGGAGGAGCAGCAGCGTGGGCCGAGCCGAGGGGAGGAGCAGCAGCGTGGGCCGAGCCAGGGGAGGAGCAGCAGCGTGGGCCGACCGAGGGGAGGAGCAGCAGCGTGGCCGAGCCGAGGGGAGGAGCAGCAGCGTGGGCCGAGCCGAGGGGAGGAGCAGCAGCGTGGGCCGAGCCGAGGGGAGGAGCAGCAGCGTGGGCCGAGCCGAGGGGAGGAGCAGCAGCGTGGGCCGAGCCGAGGGGAGGAGCAGCAGCGTGGGCCGAGGGGAGGAGCAGCAGCGTGGGCCGAGGGGAGAGCAGCAGCGTGGGCCGAGGGGAGGAGCAGCAGCGTGGGCCGAGCCGAGGGGAGGGGAGGAGCAAGCAGCGTGGGCCGGCCGAGGGGAGGAGCAGCAGCGTGGGCCGAGCCGAGGGAGGGGAGGAGCAGCAGCGTGGGCCGGGCCGAGGGGAGGGGAGGAGCAGCAGCGTGGGCCGGGCCGAGGGGAGGGGAGGAGCAGCAGCTGGGCCGAGCCGAGGGGAGGGGAGGGCAGCAGCGTGGGCCGAGCCGAGGGGAGGGGGAGCGAGCAGCAGCTGGCCGAGCCGAGGGGAGGGGAGGAGCAGCAGCGTGGGCCGAGCCGAGGGAGGGGAGGAGCAGCAGCGGCCGAGCCGAGGGGAGGGGAGGAGCAGCAGCGTGGCCGAGCCGAGGGGAGGGGAGGAGCAGCAGCGTGGGCCGAGCCGGGGGAGGGGAGGAGCAGCAGCGTGGGCCGAGCCGAGGAGGGAGAGGAGCAGCAGCGTGGGCCGAGCCGAGGGGGAGGAGCAGCAGCGTGGGCCGGGCCGAGGGGAGGAGCAGCAGCGTGGGCGAGCCGAGGGGAGGGGAGGAGCAGCAGCGTGGGCCGGGCCGAGGGGAGGGGAGGAGCAGCAGCGTGGGCCGGGCCGAGGGGAGGGGAGGAGCAGCAGCGTGGGCCGGGCGAGGGGGAGCAGCAGCGTGGGCCGGGCCGAGGGGAGGGGAGGAGCAGCAGCGTGGGCCGAGGGGAGGGGAGGAGCAGCAGCGTGGGCCGAGGGGAGGGGAGGAGCAGCAGCGTGGGCCGAGGGGAGGGGAGGAGCAGCAGCGTGGGCGAGGGAGGGGAGGAGCAGCAGCGTGGGCCGAGGGGAGGGGAGGAGCAGCAGCGTGGCCGAGGGGAGGAGGAGGCAGCAGCGTGGGCGAGGGGAGGGGAGGAGCAGCAGCGTGGGCCAGGGGAGGAGCAGCAGCGTGGGCCGAGGGAGGGGAGGAGCCAGCAGCGTGGCCGAGGGGAGGGGAGGAGCAGCAGCGTGGGCCGAGGGGAGGAGCAGCAGCGTGGGCCGAGGGGAGGGGCAGCAGCGGTGGGCCGAGGGGAGGAGCAGCAGCGTGGGCCGAGGGGAGGAGCAGCAGCGTGGGCCGAGGGGAGGAGCAGCAGCGTGGGCCGAGGGGAGGAGCAGCAGCGTGGGCCGAGGGGAGGAGCAGCAGCGTGGCCGAGGGGAGGAAGCAGCAGCGTGGGCCGGAGGGGAGGAGCAGCAGCGTGGGCCGAGGGGAGGAGCAGCAGCGTGGGCCGAGGGGAGGAGCAGCAGCGTGGGCCGAGGGGAGGAGGCAGCAGCGTTGGGCCGAGGGGAAGAGAGCAGAGGTGGGCCGAGGGGAGGAGCAGCAGCGTGGGCCGAGGGGAGGGGGAGCAGCGTGGGCCGAGGGAGGGGGGGGGGAGCAGCGTGGCCGAGGGGAGGAGGGGAGCAGCGTGGGCCGAGGGAGGGGAGGGGAGCAGCGTGGGCCGGGGAGGGGGAGCAGCGTGGGCCAGGGAGGGGGAGGGGAGGGGAGCAGCGTGGGCCGAGGGAGGGGAGGGGAGGGGAGCAGCGTGGGCCGAGGGAGGGAGGGAGCAGCGTGGGCCAGCAGGGGCAGTGGAGAGAGCGTGGGCCGGGGGGGGGAGCAGCGTGGGCCGAGGGAGGGGAGCAGCGTGGGCCGAGGGAGGGGAGGGGAGGAGCAGCGTGGGCCGAGGGAGGGGAGGGGAGGGGAGGGGAGGAGCAGCGTGGGCCGAGGGAGGAAAGGTGCGTTAATTCACCTAACGTACAAAATAGTAATGGGAAATAATTAAGCCAGAAAAGGGGTGAGGGGTTATTATTTTTTTGATTATCCGTTTAAGGAACCTTAAAACTCAGTTCTGTTTAGTGCGCCTGTACGGGGAGGTAAGGGTCACATGACAGTTTTTTTGGGGTATAATTTACAGAAAATGCTGTAGATTTCGTGCTGCCTTTTTGACGTCGCTTGTCTTCTCCGCTCACAAATCCACGCTGTGACTGACTGCATCCTAACGCTGCATTGCAGGTACGATCCAGATCACATTTGCAACGGGTCCGATAACATGGGGCGCTACGCTTACAACAAGCAACCCGAAATCTGCAAGTGGAACCTGGGGAAGCTGGCGGAGGCGCTGGTGCCAGAGCTTCCCCTCGATATAAGCCAGAGTATCCTGGAGGAGGAATACGACCCGGAATTCCAGAGGTGCTACCTGCAGAAAATGAGGAAGAAGCTTGGCCTCGTACAGCTCGAGCGCGAGGACGACGGCAAGCTAATCTCTGATTTATTGGAAACCATGAACGCTACAGGTAACGGAGGGTCTCTGGTCACCTGGCAGAGGTCTCCTTTTTTTTTTTCACTTCAAACTCTTTTTAGTTTCCTTTTTATTTAAAATTTTATTTTTTAATTCCACAGGAGCCGATTTTACAAACACTTTCCGTGCGCTCAGCAGGTACGCAGGCGACTCCATCAGCTCGGAGGACTTTCTAGACCTTCTACTTGAGCAGTGCGCCTCCGCGGAGGAATTAAAGGTCGTGTTCAAACCCAAAATGGATCCAAGGTACATTACAAATTCCTGGACAAGCATCTTAAAGCCAAACTGTCATTCTTGCCTACAGAGTGCCGCCATATTGGCACTGCAATTTGCTGTCCCATCAGAGCAGGCAATGGTTACCTGTCAAGTGAGATCAGCAGAGCCGGCCTATAGGAGATGGGCAATGGCGGCGCCCAGCAGCGAGCATGACGGAAGAGCTGTGAATTATAGAATTTAGCTAAGTATGACGATAAGTTAGAATTTTAATAAGACTCTGAGGCGAGTATTGCTTCTCTTTCTTGCTTTATTAAACATAGCAGCAAGTGACAACTAGCAAGAACTTGGAAATATGAAGCATTTATATTGAAATAAAGAGAAAACACATAATACCATTTATACCTGTTATTACTGTTCTCTTCCGACACCCCTTCACTCCTTTGGATCGGTCCTCCTTCCTGTCAGAGCCCATCAAACCCGGTCAACATCCCTCCTACTTCCTCTTTGCTGTACGAGGTGATTAGTGTAGGTGTGTAGGGAACCCAAAGGGCAATCCACCGGATACCAGGAAATCCTTCATGAGGCTGAGGAAAAGAAGACGTGAGAGTGGAAGATATTGATCCGCAGACCCGTAATACCATAAACCACAACAGCGTGTGGAGTGGTGGGCAATACTCGCCTCAGAGTCTTATTATTAAAATTCTAACTTATCGTCATATTTAGCTAAATTCTATAATTTTAATACATCGACTCTGAGGCTCCTATTGCTTGTTCAAAGCTAACCCACAACTGCGGATGACCAATGAACAACATGGCTTAAAGTAAAAGGATCGGAAGGTGAACGTTCTGGACCAGTCAGCTGATCGCAATAAGTCCGACAACCGACAACCTGCCGACACAGCGGAAGACGCCACAGCACTGCGAATTGAATGAGCGCCAAACATAGAAGTATCAACACCTGTTAAACCCAAAAGCCAGCGAAGCAAGCGTAGTCGTACCTACCGGGGCGAAAGGGGATTTAAAGGAAATGAATAAAGGAGAAACCCCTGGATCCGGAGCGAAGCTGTACGGGATTCGTATCCCTGGAGACACAAAACCGGACGTAAAGGAAAAGCCAGATAAAATGCAGACGAAATGGCCGTCTTAGTACGACAGGAGATGTCAAAGCGCACCCCCTCAGGTACGAAGGAACGTGCATTGAAATCCAACGCCCTGACATCAGCCACCCGTTTGCAAGATATCAAGCATAAAAGGGCTAACAATTTAGCAGAAAGCTGACGCAAGGTCAGAGCCTGGTTAGAGGGCCATTGCTCTATAAAGTTCAGTAACAGGGTCACATCCCAAGTTGTCGTATACCGCGGCAACGGGGGACGGTCAGCCCTGATACCCTTAAGTAGACGACAGACCAACGGGTGTTTGCCCAAAGGCGTCCCATGAAAACCCACGTGATAGGCTGAGAGAGCAGATCTATAAACATTAAGCGTGCGATAAGCTTCACCTTGATCAAAGATTTCCGTTAGGAAGTCCAACACGAAGCTCAAAGGGGCCTGGAAGGGATCTTGATCCCTTGACAGACACCAATGATGCCAGGTGAGCCAAGCTGATTTATAACAGGATCTAGTACCTGGGGCCCATGCATGGCGCAGGAGCGCCGTAGTCCGTTCCGAAATATCTCTGGCTCCCCCGGGCATCCCGATACCACTGAGGCCAACAGACTGTGGATAGTAGCGGGTGAGGGTGCCCGGATGAGTCTACCAGGAGAGACGGGAGATAACGTGGAATATCCACTAGGAGTTCCAACAGGATCGGGAACCAATGCTGGTTCTGCCAAAACGGGGTGATTAAAACCACCTGGACCTGCTGGGTCCTGACTTGTCGCAGCGTGCGAGTGATCAACTGAAATGGCGGGAAGGCGTACTGGCGAGCCCCGGACCAATCCTGCAGGAAAGCGTCCGTTGCCTCGGCCAGTGGGTCTGGCCGCCAACTGTAGAAGAGCGGGAGATGGGCATTGAGACGGCAGGCAAATAAGTCCGTGTGAAACGGCCCCCAGAAGGCCGCCACGCCGAACAACACTGACGATCGCAGACGCCAATCCCTGGAGTCTTCTGTGTGTCTCGAGTTCCAATCTGCGAACTGATTAGAGATTCCCGGAATAAACTGCGCCTGGACTACGATCCCTGTCTGAAAACACCATTCCCAAAGGCGGGAAGCCATTGTTGTCAGAAGTAGGGAGCGAGGACCGCCCAGCGAGTTGATGTATCGGACCGCCGGGAAATTGTCCATCCGGAGGAGGACTGAGCGATGTGTGTGTGATCCTTGAGAAAACTCTGGAGCGCAAAGAGTCCTGCCAAGAGTTCCAAGCCGTTCATGTGTAGGTGACGTTCCTGGGCGGACCAGCGACCTCCCGTGGAGGAACCGTCGCAATAAGCACCCCAACCTGACCCACAAGCGTCGGAGTCGATAGTAATCGTCGGGGGCGATACCAGGATAGGCCTGCCGTTGCAGGAGTGGAGGTGATCGGTCCACCATTCCAGATCTAGTCTGGCCTCTCCCGAGAGACAGATCCGAGCCGTGTAGGGGAGACCTCTCCTGAGAAAAAGGGCCTTCAGGCATTGGAGGGCCCGATTAATGCAGGGGGGCTGGTGTCACCGCCAGCCTTGTCGCTGCCAAAAGGCAAATCATGCGAGCCAGATCCCTTAGTGATGGAGTCTGGGCCCCCAAAAGGGTCGCACTTCGCGTAAAATTGATCGACATTTGGGCAGGGGAACGCTGAGAGACATCAGGGTACTGTCCACCCCGAATCCCAGGAGTTCTAGGGTTTGAGATGGAGAAAGAATAGATTTCTCCTGGTTCACAAGGAATCCCAGAGACTGAAAGAGGTCGACCGTCCATTGTATCTGGAGACGTAGCAGACTCTCCGAGGCCATTAGCAATACGTCGTCCAGGTATATAATGAGGCGGACACCTTTGGTGCATAGCCATGCTACGACCGGTTTCAGTATCTTGGTAAAGCACCAAGGGGCGGAAGACAGGCCGAAAGGCAGGCAGCGAAATCTCCAGAGGTCTGGACCCCAGCGGAACTGGAGGAAATTCCCGCAATTCCCTGGCAATCGGGATGGTCAGATATGCGTCTTTGAGATCCACCTTTGCCAACCAATCGCGGGGTCTCGAGATCTTTGCGCATGTGCATGCCCTCCATCTGGAAGTGACAGTAGACCACCGTCCCATTCAACTCTCTGAGGTTGATGACTGGACGGACGCCTCCGTCCTTCTTGGGAACAAAGAACAAGTTGCTCAGAAAACCTTTTGAGGTCCCCTGTGGAACCCGTTCTAAGGCTCTTTTTTGGTACAGTTCTGAAATCTCCCGCTCCACCAACGTCCTCCCCTCCCCCAAAAAAGGGGAGAGGGTGGGGTATCATCATCTGGAGCGGGGGAGAAGAGAACTCCAGAACAAATCCTTGTACAGTATTGAGGACCCAAGGGTCCGATGTAATGCGACACCACGCGGTGTGAAAATTTTTTAAACGACCCCCCACCTTGGTGGTAGACGGGTGTATGAGGTGTGAAATTACCTGCATGTCTGAAGGACGAGGAAGAATGACCTCCTCTGCCACGCCACGCCCGTGAACGGGTAGGGAAGAATGGGGAGGGTGCAGGAGCAGCGGTCGTGGAGGGGTTGCCTCCCGTGGGACCAGAAAAAATGGGTTTTGCACGGCCGGTAGCTCGGCCCCGATATCCACCGGCCCGTGGGAAAACCCCATAAAACACCTTCTTTAGTGAGTTGGACACACGGTCCATCGTGTTGATTGCACCAGAATATTCGTTCATGTCTTTCAAGAAACCTTTGCCGAATAATGCTCCGTTAGCCGTACCACCTAATTCATGGTCAGCTATGCCAGCCAGTTGGCGATCCATTTTCAAGAGTATGCATTTACGCCTTTCAGAGGCAAGAGCCGTGTTAGCATTACCCAAGAAACTGAGCGACCTCTGGACCCAATTGGTGACTTGAATGGTGTCCAGCAATTTGTCCCTGGCACACCCTAAATGCGTGGTCTATGCCTTTGTTGGGAATCCATCCCTTAGGTGTGACAAAGTCCACGAAGTCTTTATCCACGTCAGGGGTCAGACAAGTCTTCCCGCTCGTGGTGGGACGAGGGGATTCCGCCTTCATGCGGTTCCGAGTAGCCTTATCTAAGGCTTTGCGTGCCTGTGCGTCCACCCACTGTTCCACATGGGGTAGTGGGGACCATTCGGCGGACCGTGGATGGGAAAGGTCCTCTGGACAAAAAAGTGGGTTACCCAATGGGTCGTAAATAATGCCCGGACGGGCTTTTGAATCCACCTCCACCGAGGTCTCAGTAAAATCCTCATCCGAGGCATACACATTTATGGCATCACTATTGGTATCCTCTTCCAAATCCAGGTTAGTGTCCTGAAGCGGAGCAGGGACCACAGCGGGGTCAGGGTTGGAAACCGTAGTAATTTTAACCTTTTTGGTGTGCGCTGACACCGTGTGTGCAGAAGCCCGTTTACGGATTGCAGTGGTAGGGGATGGGTGCACGTGTCCCGGCATTTTTGCCGAGATGCCAGCCCCTTCAGTCACGTGTCGTGCATGTCTCACTGACTTTTTCCCCGTGGTGGTGGCCAGGGGGGTCTCGGGGGGCCTCACCGCGGTGAGTATATCGCCCGTATCAATAGCCGCCAGTGGCGGGGGATCATCATTGTGGCGATTCTCACCCATCATCTCTTTAAGGGAGCGCGTGAAATCCACTGACCTGACAGACACAGCTTTAAAAACCGCAGAGTCAATAGACGCCTGCATATATGGATCAAGGGTGGCAGGCTGGGAAGGAGCCATCTGTGCCTGGATCAGAACGGGTGTATTAGGTTTGTGTTGCTGCTCACCCGGACTGTCCCCTGAAGAGTGCCCAGATTCCTCCGCTGGGGAGGCTGGGTGCTGCGGGGTTTCGCCTCGTGGCATGGCGCTGGTGAGAGGAGACTCTGGCGCTGGGAAATCCCCGTGTGTGCGGACCTAGCAGAGGCCCCGCCCACCCGATCAGCGAGCGCGTGCAGCGTCTCATGAATACAGGCAGAGGGGAGGACGCTGCGGTCCGAAAATCACTCGATGCGAAATTAAAGTAAAAACGAACGCGGACCCGCGGTTAGAGCCGGGTGCCCGCGAAATATATATATATCTATCAATATCAATATACAGCCCCAATAATAAATACAACAACTATGGGGTAAAATTGCAGAGAAAATTTCTTGAGTACTTATCTAGTCGCCGAGCAGCTAAGAGGAAGTAGGAGGGATGTTGACCGGGTTTGATGGGCTCTGACAGGAAGGAGGACCGATCCAAAGGAGTGAAGGGGTGTCGGAAGATACCATTTATACCTGTTATTACATTTATTGTGTTTTTTTTTTTTCCTCTCTATTTCAATATAAATGCTTCATATTTCCAAGTTCTTGCTAGTTGCCACTTGCTGCTATGTTTAATAAAGAAAGAAAGAGAAGCAATAGGAGCCTCAGAGTCGATGTATTAAAATTGACAGTTAATCTGGCAGTTTATAAACATTGTTTATAGACAAGTGTTGAAACGTAGGTCGGCTCAGCCCATGCACGTTGGCAAGGTGAGATCAGACGACGAGACGTAGGAAGACAAACCAGTCAAGTGATGTTTTGGGCTGAGATACCGCTGTTCACCTGGCGATTTAGTAAAGATGGGGCAACCATGCATGGAAAAAGTCAGAAAGGCCCAAGAATGTTTCCTAAGTATTTGCGCGTTGTAATGGGAACACACCAGGGTTCCGTTCAAAGCACCAGGATCCGAACCAGACCATTTTTCTATCCATCCCTTCCCAGAACCATGCAGGGGCCAGCTTTCAGCTTCCTGACTAGTAGCCCTGGCATCACAGGTGACCCAGAGAAGCGGAGTCCTCACAACCAACAGGCAGATGCACGCTTCTTGGAGTAGGATAGAAGCGGTGAGTGTCTTTCTGTTGGTTGTGGGGGCTCGGTTTCTCTGACTAGCCGCACTGTGACGCTGGTGCTACTAGCCGGGTAACCTGAAGGCTGGTCCCCAAAATGCTCCTGGATCTGAGAAGGGACAGACAAAACAGGCTGGTTCTGATCCTGGAGCTTTACACAAAACCCCAGTGTGTTCCTGTCGACATTGGTGGCAGCGGTGGGATAGCAGAACAGTAGGAGTGATGCTCCAGTGCCAATATGTCTTGGAGGACCTGATGGGAACCTCATGGGTTCGTGAGGAGGGGAGCCGAGCAGATACATACAGAAATGGGAATATAATGACAGTAAACGCCGTGTAAACAGAACATGTTGGCATTGATAACGCGAGGGTTAAGGGCTACAGTCTCTGCAGTGGGTCATTGTGACTACGGTCACTAACATTAAACAAAAACCAATCGGTGTCTTCCTTTAAATAAACCCCCGTTGGTTTCCCCAGACAGCTGTCCATGATGCTGATGTTGGCGCAGAGTAACCCTCAGCTATTCGCTCTGATCGGAACAAAAACTGATATAAGCAAAGAGCTGGAGCGCATCGAGCGCTACACGGAGCTACAGGAGTCCAGCGAGGAGCAGTTACTGAAAGATAACCGGGCGCGCTGGACAGAATGGCTCCACAAGTACAGGTATGTGCCCTGTGAATCCTCCACCTGCCCTTTCTTCATAGCCATCTTATTATCCACCCTCGTACCGCACCCCCAACTCTCTCCTTAAGGACTTTTCCTGAGCTGCCCCCTATCTCTGGAACTCCCTCCCTCGCAACATTCGACTCTGCCCGTCCCTCCAGTCTTTCAAGAAATCCGTAAAAACACAACAGCTCTCTCCTTCACCCCCCCCCCCGTTGTGCCTTTTCTGATCTCCCAGACAGCCCCCAGGCACCCGATTACGTCTCACACTCTATATTTATCCTCATCTCTGTGTGCCGCTACAGTCATCCTAGATTGTAAACTTTTGAGCCCACTTTTCTCATCATTCTCCTTGTTTGTTTTTTCCACCTCTTGTACAGCGCTGCGGAGTAGGTTGGCGCTCTTTAAGTAATTGTAATTAAGCTCCCAGCGTGTTTTTATTTGTTGGTTGGAGACATTTCAATCCTTTATTTAAAAACGGCCATAAATTAACCCTGTCAGCTCTCACACAAATTACTTGTTTCTTTGTTAAATTCATTATAATTTCGTATTTTCAGCGACCGGCTGTCTAAGGATCGAGCGAGCGTGGGGGATGGTATCAGTCTTGCTGAACGCGTGGAAATAATGGACTCTCACAATCCAGCGTTCGTCCTGAGGAACTACATCGCTCAGAACGCCATCGATGCGGCTGAGAATGGAGACTTCAGCGAGGTAAACATTGTATCGATGGATCACAGGTGCCACACACCCCCTCAGGCCGGGTTCACACCTCAGTGTTTTACTGCGCGTTCCTGCATGCTGTAAAACGCCGAGACACGGAAATCCCATGATTTCCTATGCGATACGTTCACACCTGGGCGTTTTACAGCGCGCAGGAACACGCTCTAAAGCGTCCTCGCGCCCAAAGACGTACGGGAGCTTCTTTGGGGTGTATTTGAAGCGCGTTCACTCTGCAGTCTATGGCTTTGAACGCGCTGCAATGCGCATTCGCGCGTTTTTTACGTTTGCGCGATACGCGTTGTCACACGGGGGTGGTATAGCGCGGTCCTCTAGGGCGAATTATGGTACACAAAGTCCTTTAATTGGTGAAATATTTTCCAGGCTTTTATTTCAGCATCAAATAAATCCTAATATCCAAACCAAACTTTGGTTTCATATCCTGCATCCATGCAGACTCTCCAACCTCAGGAGTAGCAGAAGCAGCACGTGCTTATCAGTCTCTGTATTTCTCACCCGGTGCCCATTCTAAGCTTTCCCCTGTGTGGGAATCCTTCTCATCTCCTGCACAGCCTCATCTACCCCTCCCTCAAGCAGGAGCTATTTAACCCCTTAATTGCAGGGACACTTGCAGCAACACAAAACACATTCCCTCCTGGGGGTTATTACCTAAACCTTAAAACAAAAATACAAGTGAATACACAGTGCAATCCATGCACTACATCACAGCGTGTAAAAAAACGTGAGGGTGTGAACCCAGCCTCAATCACTGTATCTTGAATGGGGTGTTCTCTGAATTTCCGTCGGCATCGGCGTCTCATAGAAAGCTCCTATTTCGTTTCATTAGTCATGTGACTTGAAGGGCCAGTCTATTAACCCCTTCACCACCAAGTGATTTTAAAAAAAAACCACATTGTGAGAAACCTGTAATTTTAATTATAGAATTTAGCTAAGTATGACGATAAGTTAGAATTTTAATAATAAGACTCTGAGGCGAGTATTGCTTCTCTTTCTTGCTTTTATTAACCTAGTAGCAAGTGGCAACTAGCAAGACTTTGAAATATGAAGCTTTTTATATTGAATAAAGAGAAAACATAACAGTAAAACAGGCATATGGTATCTTCCAACACCCCTTCCACTCCTTTGGATCTGTCCTCTTTCCTGTTCAGTGGCCATCAAAACCGATCCACGCCCCTCCTACTTCCTCTTTCTTTGCCATACGAGGTGATCATTGTAGGTAGATGGGGAAAACCAAAGGACAATCCATCCGGAACCAGAGAAATCCTTCATGAAGCTGAGGAAAGAAAAAATATAAGAGTGGAAGACATTGGATCCGCAGACCCAGGAAACAACCAAAAAACCACAATAGCGGCGGGAGTGGTGGGCAATACTCGCCTCAGAGTCTTATTATTAAAATTCTAACTTATCGTCATACTTAGCTAAATTCTATAATTTTAATACATCGACTCTGAGGCTCCTATTGCTTGTTCAAAGCTGACCCACAACTGCGGATGACCAATGAACAACAGGCTTGAAATAGAATGAGCGGAAGGTGGACTCTCTGGACCAATCAGCTGATCGCAACAAGTCCTCCAACCGACAACCTGCCGACACCGCGGAAGAAGCAACGGCGCTACGCACCGAATGAGCTCCGAAAACGGAGGTATCTACACCTGCTAACACCAAGAGCCAACGAAGCCAGCGCGCAAGCGTAGTTGTACCTACCGAAGCGAAGGGAGACTTAAATGAAATAAAGAGAGGTGAAATCTCCGTGCCTCGGAGGGTTGTAGTCCGAGATTCGTATTCCTGAAGACAAAGGACCGGGCACAAAGCTGGACGTGAAGGGAACGCCGGGTAGAAAGCGGTCGAAATGGACGTCTTAGTACGGCGGGAGATGTCAAAGCGCACGCCTTCTGGTATGAAAGAGCGAGCTTTGAAGTCTAACGCCCTGACATCAGCCACCCGTTTGCAAGAAATCATGCAAAGAAGGGCCAATAATTTTGCCGAGAGTTGGCGTAGGGTTAAATCCTTGTTCAAGGGCCACTGTTCCAAAAAATCAAGGAGGATATGCACGTCCCAAGTTGTCGTATATCTAGGCAACGGAGGACGGTCAGATCTGATACCCTTAAGCAAACGACATACCAACGGATGTTTGCCTAAAGGTGTCCCCTGAAAACCCACATGGTAAGCTGATAAAGCTGATCTATACACATTAAGAGTGCGATACGCTTTGCCCTGATCGAAGATCTCCGTAAGGAAATCTAAGACACAGTTCAAAGGAGCCTGGAAGGGATCTTGATCCCTTGACAGACACCAATTATGCCAGGTGAGCCACGCTGATTTGTAGCAGGATCGAGTACCCGGGGCCCACGCCTGGCGTAGGAGCGTAGTAGTTCGGTCCGAAATCTCTCCTGCTCTCCCGGGCGTCCCGAAACCAGTGAGGCCAATAACCGACTGGATCCTGGAGACAGGAGAGGGTGAGGTTGCCCGGAGGCGTCTTTCAGGAGATCCGGGAGAGCCGGAAGAAAGCGGGGGATATCCATGAGGAGATCCAATAGTACCGGGAACCAAGATTGGTTCTGCCAGAAGGGGGTGATGATCACAATCTGTGCCTGCTGCGTCCTGACCTGACGCAGTGTGCGAGCTATCAGTTGAAATGGCGGGAAGGCGTACTGGCGGGCCCCGGACCAATCCTGAAAGAAAGCGTCCGTTGCCTCCGCCAGTGGGTCTGGTCGCCAACTGAAGAAGATCGGAAGATGGGCGTTGAGTCGGCTGGCAAAAAGATCCGCGTGAAAAGGTCCCCAAAGGGATAACACGTCGGAGAAAGCTGCCGAGCTCAGACGCCAATCTCCGGAGTCCTCTGTATGTCTCGAGCTCCAATCTGCGAATTGGTTCGAGATTCCCGGAATGAATTGTGCTTGGACCTCGATCCCGGTCTGAAAACACCACTCCCAAAGACGGGAAGCCATTGTTGTCAGAAGCAGGGATCGAGGGCCGCCCAGCGAGTTGATATATCGAACTGCTGGGAAGTTGTCCATCCGGAGGAGGACCGAACGATGAGTGCCGTCTTTGAGGAAACTCTGAAGTGCAAAAAGCCCTGCCAGGAGCTCCAGACCGTTCATGTGCAATTGACGTTCCTGCATGGACCATCGACCTCCTGTGGAGGTACCGTCGCAATAAGCCCCCCAGCCTGACCCACAAGCGTCTGAGTCGATTGTAAGCGTCGGGGTGGCACCAGGATAGGCCTGCCGTTGCAGGCGTGGAGGTGATCGATCCACCATTCCAAATCCAGTCTGGCCTCTCCCGAGAGAGAGATCGGAGCGGAGTAAGGGAGACCCTTCCTGAGAAAAAGGGCCTTCAGGCGTTGGAGGGCCCGATAGTGTAACGGGGCTGGTTTGACAGCTAGCCGTGTGGCCGCTAGGAGACCTATCACGCGAGCCAGGTCCCTTAAGGATGGGGTGTGAACCTCCAAAAGGGACCGAACCTCGCGCAGGATAGATCGGCACTTCGGCAGAGGGACCGTGATAGTCATCATGACACTGTTCACCCCGAATCCCAGAAATTCCAGGGTTTGAGATGGAGAGAGAACTGATTTCTCTTGGTTCACCAGAAATCCCAGAGATTGGAAAAGATTGATCGTCCAACATACGTGGAGACGTAGCTGATTTTCCGAAGAGGCCATCAGCAACACGTCGTCCAAATATATGATGAGACGGACCCCTTTTGCGCGTAGCCATGCCACGACCGGTTTCAGCATCTTGGTAAAGCACCAAGGAGCCGAAGAGAGGCCGAATGGTAGGCAGCGGAAGCGCCATAGATCGGGACCCCAACGGAACTGAAGGAAATCCCGTGATTCCTTGGCAATCGGGATGGTCAGGTAAGCATCCTTGAGATCCACTTTTGCCAACCAATCTCGGGGTTTCAATAAATCTTTGAGCATGTGCATGCCTTCCATCTGGAAGTGGCGGTAGACCACTGAGCCATTCAACTCCTTGAGGTTGATTACTGGACGAACACCTCCTCCCTTCTTGGGGACCAAGAATAGATTGCTTAGGAAACCCGAGGGCCCCCGTGGAGCCCGCTCTATGGCTCCTTTCTGGAATAATTCTAAAATCTCCCGCTCCACCAACGCCTGACCGTCCCCTGAAAAGGGGAGAGGGGAAGGAATCTGTAGTTGGAGCGGGGGAGAAGAGAACTCCAGACAAACCCTAGCACAGTATTGAGGACCCAAGGGTCCGACGAAATGCGACACCATGCTGTGTGAAACAATTTTAAACGACCTCCTACTTTGGTCGTAGACGGGTGAATAAGGTGCATAGGTACCTGTATGTCTGAAGGTTGAGGAAGAATGTCCGCCTCTGGAACCCCGGAATCCTCTGCCCCTCCATGGTCGGGAACGGGAAGGGAAGAACGGGGACGGCGCGGGAGCTGTTGCAGTGGAGGGGTTGCCTCCTGTGGGACCTGAGGTGAAGGGTTTTCCACGGCCGGCAGCTCGGCCCCGATATCCACCGGCCCGTGGAAAAACCCCGGAGAATACTTTTTTAAGCGAATTGGAAACTCGTTCCATGGTGTTGAATGCTCCAGAGTACTCATTCATATCCTTCAGGAAGGATTTTCCAAATAAAGCGCCATTGGCCGCAGCGCCTAATTCGTTGTCCGCCACGCCTGCCAGTTGGCGATCCATCTTTAATAAGATACATTTACGTCTTTCTGACGCTAAGGCCGTGTTGGCGTTGCCCAAGAAACTTAAGGACCGTTGGGTCCAGTTAGTGATCTGGACTGGGTCCAGGGGTTCGCCAGAAAGCTTGGCTTGTTCTGCCGTATCTAGCAGTTTTATCAGAGGGCCCACGGTGTCCAGTAGCTTATCTTGGCACACCTTAAAGGCATGGTCTATGCCCTTGCTGGGCGACCATCCTTTAGGGGTGACAAAGTCCACGAACGCCTTATCCACTTCTGGAGTGAGGCATGTTTTCCCGTTCGTGGTAGGGCGAGGGCATTCCGCTTTCATGCGGTTCCGTGTGTTTTTATCCAGGGCTTTACGCACCTGTGCATCGACCCACTGTTCTACGTGGGGTAATGGGGACCAATCTGCCGACCTTGGGTGAGACAGGTCTTCTGGGCAGAAAAGGGGGTTCCCCAGAGGATCGTAGATAATGCCCGGACGGGCAGTCGTATCCACCTCTACGGTGTCCTCAGTGAAGTCCTCATCCGAGGCATAAACATCTATGACATCGCTAGTGTCATCCTCCTCCGAATCAGGGGTAGGATCCTGAAGCGGGGCAGGGACAATAGCGGTGTCAGGGTTGGAGACTGCTGGTAATTTAAACCTCTTGGAGTGAGGTATGGTCATATGTGCAGAAGCCCGTTTACGGGGTGCAATAGTGGGGGAGGGGTGCACGTGCCCCGGCATTGTTGCGGGTATGCCAGTCCCTCCAGTCATGTGGCGTGCTGTCTTCACAGACTGTTTCCCCGTGTTGTGCAGGGGGAGCTCGGGGGGCCTCACCGCGGTGAGTGTACTGCCCATGTCATAGACCGCTGGTGGCGGGGGAATATCGGGTTGGCGATTTTCAGCCATGATTTCTTTTAAAGAGCGGGTAAAATCCGCAGACAGCACTGAGACCGCTTTAAAAACCGCAGAATCGATTGAAGCCTGCGTGTAAGGGTCTAAAGTGGGAGTCTGGGAAGGAGCCATCTGCGCCTGTACGAGTACGGGAGGTTGGGACTGCTCACCCATACTCTCGTCGGAGGATTGCGCCGAAATCTCTGCAGGGGAAGCTGCGCGTTGTGGGGTCTTCCCACGAGGCATGGTGCTGTCAGAATCCGGGAGAATGTCCGGAATTGTCCCCGCGTGCGCAGACCTATCGGGCACACTCCGCCCACCTAGCCAGCGAGCGCGTGCGGCGCCTCGGAGAGGCAGGCAGACGGGGTCACACCGCGGTCACCAGGAGGATCAAAGGAAAATAACTTGGAGGAAAAAATGCGAACGCCGCGGTTAAAGCCGGGCGCTCGCTAAAGTAAACACTTGGTAATATAAACCTCTATTTATAGATAAATCACTAGACCAGAGGTAAAAACAGAATATCGTCGAGAGAATAGATATATATACTTATCTAGTCGCCGAGTAGCTAAGAAAGAGGAAGTAGGAGGGGCGTGGATCGGTTTTGATGGCCACTGAACAGGAAAGAGGACAGATCCAAAGGAGTGGAAGGGGTGTTGGAAGATACCATATGCCTGTTTTACTGTTATGTTTTCTCTTTATTCAATATAAAAAGCTTCATATTTCAAAGTCTTGCTAGTTGCCACTTGCTACTATGTTAATAAAAGCAAGAAAGAGAAGCAATAGGAGCCTCAGAGTCGATGTATTAAAATTATAAATATTTGAGCTTATACACATTATAGTTCTTACTGTAAATAACTTATTTTGGCCAATAGATGGCGCCATCTACTGCCAGATTGATTTACAGCCGCTTGAGCTGCTCTTCTATGTTCTTTTTTCCGCATGCATCGGCTGCTGTTTTTTCTTCTTCTTTTGCATAGATACTACACTATGTTGCGCTTTTTTTTATTTTATTTTTTTAGGACACCATTACTGACTGAGGATTGAATAACAAACTATTGATAGAAGTATTTTTTTGTAAGATTATCTAACACATTCCGCACAGTAATGTTCTACACGTTACACCTCTACACTGGATCACCTGTTTTATACAAGTAATCGATTGTTAATTATTTGATTGTGTTACCATGTTCTGTTGTTTTAGTTTTTTCACCCTTTTGTGTTCACTGAATCCACTATGGATCTATATTTTGTGTAGTTTTTTTGGGGGAATTTGCTGCGCCGTCACATTCACGACGAAAGCTGTCGCTACACCTGTTTACACCGTGTCCTTTTTCCAGCTCTCATCCTCTTTGGTCTTTCTTTTTGTGAGTTCTTCAGGATTAACCCTCTCCGGTGTCCCA
Source organism: Leptobrachium leishanense (assembly GCA_009667805.1). Lineage (NCBI taxonomy): Eukaryota > Metazoa > Chordata > Amphibia > Anura > Megophryidae > Leptobrachium > Leptobrachium leishanense. Next base: position 383,839,484 of record CM019065.1, on the reverse strand, counting down.
CCTCCGCTGCCATTCTACTCGAAGCTGTAGCATCATTCCATAACCATTTTATTTAGAGCAGAAACATAGAAACATAGAAAAATGTCGGCAGATAAGAACCTTTCGGCCCATCTAGTCTGCCCAATTACATGGATACTTTACCTGGATTTATCTTTTGTTTAGGATAGCCTTATGCCTATCCCATGCTTGCTTAAATTCAATTACTGTTTTGGCCTCTACCACTTCTACTGGAGGACTGTTCCATGTATCCACCACCCTCTCAGTAAAATAATGCTTCCTGATGTTACTTTTAAACCTTTGCCCCTCTAATCTAAGACTATGTCCTCTTGTTTTGCTACTTTGTTTCCTTTTAAATATACTCCCTTCCTCTACCTTGTGGATTCCCTTTACGTATTTAAATGTTTCTATCATATCTCCTCTGTCTCGTCTTTTTTCCAAGCTGTACATGTTAAGATCATTAAGCCTTTCCTGGTAACTTTTCTCCTTCAAGCCATACACCATTTTAGTAGCCCTTCTCTGAACTCTCTCTAAGATGTCTATATCCTTCTGGAGATACGGTCTCCAGTACTGCACACAGTACTCCAATAACACAGCAGCGATAAGTTAATCGTGTTGAGCAATAACCACTAATGCGCCTCCTGTGATTTTCACCTCTGACCTTTGCCCTTGCTATACTTTGTATAGGACGTATGCAGTGGTAGCAGCGCAGGAATAATAATGCGAGAATTAAACCCTGTCAGGTTCTCGTTGAATAACGCATCCTGTCTAAACCTGTTTTCTAGGTAAGGCGGGTTCTCAAATTGTTGGAAAATCCCTACAACGGAAACCTCTCTGTGCTGGAATCCGGTGAGGAGGAAGAGGACGGTTCGGTCGCAGCTGGTGCTTCCTGTGCCGTACCAAAGTCTCCGTATCGCAGCAAGCCTCCGCTCTGGGCGTCCGAGCTCTGCGTTACATGATCTTCATAATCCCTTGCCATCCTCGCTCCACGGCAAAAGGGGCCAGAGGCTCCTGGGGCTGCGGCAGGACCGGCAAGGCATTCTCAAGCACCAGGCGGTTGGCAAACTCGCATTATTTGGATACCGGCAGAAAAGGGTTGATGTTCGAGTTCGTCGTGCAAACTGCTGCTGCGCAATCTGCTTTCTGGAGCCGTGTCCAGATCTGTGTGTTTTGTGCATGAAGGGAAAATAGAAATTCGGATTTCTGAAGTGTTTTCACCTGATGTCGACCCGCCAGTGTTTGCAGAAAACTTTATTCAATGCGCACAAATGATTTTTCTGCTTGCATTTCCTCTAAATGCAGGTGTTTTGCTTTTTTTTGGTCTAAAATATGCACTTTTCATACTGGATTTTGTTCCAGATAAATCAAAGCAAGATGAAATACTGAGGGGGAAACGAATGGGTGGTGGGTAAAAGAATGGCTTCGAGAGAGGCTTGAAAACCTGTACTGGTGATTGCGGGTCCCTGGCACTTGCAGGGTTACTCAGGTACCTCTGGTGTTTGTTGAAGTTGCAAACACCTGCGAAAAACGGCATCCTTTTACATAAGTTAAATCTAAAGAGCAGCAGGAGAAGCTTCACTGTGAATCTTCTCCTGCCGCTCCCATTATTCTGTATTTTGCAATTACAACGCCCGGTGATTCCCCCCCCCCCCCCCCGTGACGTTTGCAACTTCAACAAACACCAGCAGGACCTGAACAGCTTTTTAGGGGCTCTTTAATGCTGCCTCTATCTGTTAAAATGATGTATTTCCAAATATAATAAGCGTAAGAAACCCGCCGATAGCCGCGCCTGATGTTTAGATCTGCCTCTTACTTACCGAGGCTTGGTAATGTTACTGAGGCAGTTGATTTCATCCTGCGCAGCTATTTAATAAAGGAGGATAGTGGATTCTCAGCTCCCAGATAAATGAACGGCTTGCCGTGTGTTTATACAGAAGCTGGGGTTTTATATTACGTAGACTGAATTTTAATAGGTTTGACGGAGGCTGCGCATGCGCGTCACTATAGACAATCATACCGGTGTATTGCCAAATGTGCAGCAGGTTGGAGCTACGAGAGCCGCGGCACGCTCTGGGTGAGAGTGAGAGCCGCGGCACGCTCTGGGTGAGAGTGAGAGCCGCGGCACGCTCTGGGTGAGAGTGAGAGCCGCGGCACGCTCTGGGTGAGAGTGAGAGCCGCGGCACGCTCTGGGTGAGAGTGAGAGCCGCGGCACGCTCTGGGTGAGAGTGAGAGCCGCGGCACGCTCTGGGTGAGAGTGAGAGCCGTGGCACGCTCTGGGTGAGAGTGAGAGCCGCGGCACGCTCTGGGTGAGAGTGAGAGCTGCGGCACGAGGCTTTTTAATGCTGTGACTCTTTATATGCAATCTGAACGCGCACACTGTGACACTTTATTTTTATGGATATATACTATAACTTGTGTTTTTTTTTTGTGCAAATATAAATGGAATAAAACTATTTTATTTGGTTGTGGTTTAGTTTTTTATCTCCATTCCCAGTAGATACTCGAGTATAACGCTAGATTTTGGTGACAAAAATTTACCTTATCGTCGCGTTATATTCGAGACATCTGCAATGCATGAAAGAAAAAAAACCCCGTTGCCTTGCTCTGGGCCCCAAGTCTCCCGGAAGTTCCGGTAGTCTCGATGAAGGGAATGTGGGCTCCCTGATGCTTGCAAACACTTCAGGAACTCCCGGATTCCGGAGAGTTGGGATCCATCACGGCTAGAGGGCACGCTTGGTTTAATCCAATCTTTCGCCTCACCTCACTCGGCCATCTAATCACTAGTAAAGAAGACGGATGGCTGGTGGCTTCATACTTACAACTGCAATCATTCTAAAGTAGAGCACTCAGGCTCCCCCTCAGGCCAGACTGTGTTAAGAAAACCTGGAAGGATTGTAATTGTTTACCGGTACAGTATAATTATGCTCTTCATGTTCTATTCGAATCTTGAGTATTCTCTCAGTCATTTTCATAATAAATCTTTATCCATCGCGTTCTATTCGGGTCACGCTATAGTCGAGTATCTACGGTATATAATACACTGTATATGTGTGTACCGATGGAATATATACATATGCACTGTATGTATGTGTGTGTACCGATAGAATAACTATACAATTCATCTTTTTCATGTAAATTTTATCAGATCGTCCGATAAATCCCATTGAAGCTGGGCTGTCCACAGGCATCGTATTTGTGTGATGGTGCGATATCATCTGAAGTCATCTGACCGATCCCACTGCATCAACTTCCGTCGGATGATCTCAGATGATTTTATGCGACTGTAACAGATTAGCGATCCTTCCAATTTTCATGGGATGTAGTCAGATGAAATCAGACTGATACAATTTACGTGAAAAAGATGTATTGTATAGTTAAACCGTCGTGCCGCGGCAGGGAAATTGCCCCATAGAGAATTGATTCAGTGCAAAGCCCCTAGGATTGAATGAAAAATCTTTTTTAATTCAACCTTTTATATCTTTTAGGCTAGGGTCAGACGAACGCATTTTTCGTGTCGTCCGTGAAAAAGTGCGTTCGAACGAATGGACGTATTTTTTCCCGGAATACGCGATAGCGGTCATACGATGTGCATTTGCGTCCGTGATTTTGTTCGGATCATCAATAAAACACTTTTTTTGCGTCTGGACGTTATGTTGGCCGGACATTAGCAGCGTCTGACGTCTCCTAATCACGCTCAGACGCCGCTAGCGGAACCAGCGCACTCTGTACGTCAGTACTAGCGGTATCACGTTCTCGAAAAAATGCGTTTGCCGCTTGCAGCCGTACTTCGTATATTGCCCGTCATTGGCCATCATCTGCTGCTACTACGGCCGTGATAAAGTGCGGCTACACCTGCGTTCACACTGCGTTCGTCTGCCCCTAGCCTAAAAGATTGAAAAATCTTTTAGGCTAGGGTCAGACGAATGTCCAGACGCAAAAAGTGTTTTATTGATGATCCGAACAAAATCACAGATGCAAATGCTCATCGTATGACCGCTATCGCGTACTCCGTGAAAAAATACGTCCATTCGTTCGAACGCACTTTTTCACGGATGACGCGAAAAATGCGTTCGTCTGACCCCAGCCTTAATCCACAACAAAAAGCCTTTTTACCACCTTGATTTCGGCCCCCCCCCCCCCCCCCCCTGCTTTTTTCCTGTTGTTTTTTTTTTTTTCTTTTAGGTAAAGTTTTTTTTTCCTCTCATTTTACAAAAGTGGCTTTAGTTCTTTTTTTTTTTTCTTTGCGAGCTGGCTGTGTTGCTAATTCCCCAGCTGCAGTCTGGCGAGTTCTTTTTTTTTCCTTCTGCTTTGGCTGCACTCGACGGGGGCTGTCCATGGTCTCCATCATCCGATCTGTGTCATCCAGACTCTTCCGGTTGTCGACCCTGATCGGCCAATGGCGTTGTCCGTAGTTGGCTGACGAAGTTGGTCGCCTGACTACAGTGCCAGTGGACGGCCAGCCCGAAATGAGAGAGATTGCAAGTCTATTGTCACAAAAATCCTTCTGAAGTCGTCCAGTGGAAGTTGAAGGCAGTGGAAGAGAGCTGATTCACCTGCATGTTGTGGGATCAGTCTGAAGACTTCAGACGATATCGTATGATCGCACAAATACAGACCCAGTGGCCGGCCAGCCTTAATCTTGGATTTCTCCTTGCTTTCATACCTGTAGCATATGAATCCTACATGCTGCAGAACTGCTTTGTGTGCATTGGATGTAGACCTGTATAAATGATGTGCCCAGGAAAACGGCAGAGGATCTGGCATCCCTAGGGCTCTAGAAAAGGAAGCATGGTTTCTACATACGTCGAGCGGCAGTACCGTTGGGTTCTTCATTATTTGGACAGGTTACCAAAGCCTTCATTGCAACCTTAAAAAAAAATAAAAAAAATGTACACCTCGAGGCAGGAGGTGGACTGATCTCCCACTCACAAGTAGCTCCTCCCCTGGACCTTCTAACTCCCAGCAGCACCTCCACCTACCCAGACAATAACCAATCGTGATACTAACAGAGCAACAAAAATAGAACTTTATTGGGAGGGAATAAAAAGTACTGCCGCTATGACTATGGAAAAGGAATTTTACAGTAAGACATACTGTTTTTCTTTCCCCTCTTTCAGGGCTCTCTGCAGTGCGAGGGTTAAATAGGTCTTGAAGTGAGACAGCTGTGATGGGGAGGTTGCTTTATACACCCATAATTTATATACACAGGAGTCAGGACTGGGCAACCCGCCAATAAAAGCACGAGTCAAAGGGCTCCATCAATAAAACTCACAGTAGTGTGCGGTGCATATCACTTGAGTAAGGTTGCAAGCTCTTGGGCCATCCCTTTATGGTGACCAGGGGCATGCGGGGTAAGGTCCCCCCCCAGCAGCTTGCAATCCAAGTACCTGGCTGCACTGAGGTCTTGATCCCTTGGTTACCTGGGCAGGAAAAGGCTTCACAGTCCATTCATTGCCAGGAAGACTCACTAGGTCACTTCTGCTGCTATGGGTTGGCCTCGGAGCAGATTCCCTGGACCTGCTTGCACCCCCTGCACCTGTTAGAATATTTATATTCATACAGGAAATTAAAATCTGTTGAAAAGCCTGTTCTGATAAAATGGGCTGTGACCCCCATTTTCTAAGTGTCAATTCTGCATGTTGTTTTTTTTATGTCTTTTTGCTATAAGTGCTTGTGGGATTGGTCAACTTTGATGTTGTAATATATCAATGTACTGATTGGCTGTTCTATCACATTTCTGTGTGGGGTGGATATGAAACTTTGTCTACAACAAACGTTTTTCATTGGATGTTTGAAATTTAATAAATTGGTCTAACAAAGGAATATTCAGACATAATGCAACTATACCTTCTGTGTGTTTGATATTACTGTCTCCGCTAGCTTTGGCGTGCATTTTATTTTTAATATTTTCTTATTTGTGAAGAAACTTGCAGATGTTTGTTGGAATTCCATATATGGTAATTATATTGATTTTGATGAGCTAAATTTATTATTGAACAGCACCTTGCCACTTGCCAGCTCCTCTGTGGGAGGGGAGCTGGGCACAGGAGGAGGACCACCTGCTGCTCTGTAACAGGGGGTGTGCAGCCAGTCATGATTCTGCCTTCTCCAGTTGTGGCCCCTCTCCTCCTGTACTGGATTAGGCACGTGTCAGACGAACGTAGTTATCCTGTCCGTGTTGCCGCATGGTTTAACGTCTGTCGTAGCATAGAATCCTGAGTAATAGAGACCCACACACTAAATGCGTCCGCACCGAACAGCGCACGTGGCAAAACACCTGGCAAACGGATGCAAGTTAGGCCAGAACGTCAAGCCGTTAGAACGGACGCGCAGAGTGCGCGACATCCGCGTAGCGTTCCATGTGAGTGATGAGATGTCAGACGCAGCGCATTTGCGACGTCCAGCATCTTGACGCACACAATGGCTTTTCATATCCTCAAATTTGTATCATTTTTCATATTAATTTTATTTCCCATAATTCACTTTTTTTTTCTCTACGTCCGTCAAGAAAAACAGACCATGTGGTGTCTACAGTATCTTCCGTCAGTACGTCCGTCCGTTTTGCACGCACGCAGAGTGCGTTTTGACTGCGCTCGTCTGACATTTAGCCTAAGATGATGGTCGAGTCACAAAATTTACTCATTGCACCCGTAACAGTTATACCACTGATACACGCGGTTTCTGGGTCTGGGATGAATCCCTTTTTCTTGCTAATGTTTTCCGGATCACATTGCAGTTAATGGGGTGATAACAGATGCCACAATACTGATACACCTTGAGAGAACTCATGGTGTCGCTCGATCTGATTTGTGCCCAAGACCTGAATTAATGGAATAAATGGCTGGAGAGTAACTGCTCAGGAAACGTCTCCTGCCAGCCTTCACACACATCACGTCTCTCCCAGCCAGTGCGCCACAAATAGGAGTGTGCCATAATGCCAATGTGCCATAAAACCAGTGTGCCATAATACCAGTGGGCCACGCGTAGGATTGTGCCATTTAAATACCAGTGGGCCACGCGTAGGATTGTGCCATATAAATACCAGTGTGCCATGCATAGGAGTGTGCTATAATACCAGTGTGCCATATACATACCAGGGTGCCATGCATAGGAGTGTGCCATAATACCAGTGGGCCACGCGTAGGATTGTGCCATATAAATACCAGTGTGCCATAATACCAGTGTGCCATGCATAGGAGTGTGCCATATACATTCCAGGGTGCCATGTATAGGAGTGTGCCATATACATACCAGTGTGCCATAATACCAGTCTTGTCATGCCAGGCATACCAGTGTGCCATCATAGTCTATGCCACGAGCCATAACATATGTGCTTATTATAAACCGACCAGGCCGAGCACGGCAAGGAGCAGAGACGCTCTGGCGCCCTTTACAAGTCTAGCCCCCCCTTCCTGCTTTAAAGGTAAGGAGAGGGGCAAAATGTTTATTTATTAAATTTACTATTTATGTATGTAGGATGGGGTGGGTCTGGTGTGTGTGTGTGCTTATATGTGTGTGCAGGGAGGGTGTGTGTGTGTATATGTATATATATATATATATACACAAGGGGGGCTGGTGTGTCTGTGTTTTGGAGAGGGGGGGCCTGGTGTGTGTGCCATGCCAGTATCTGTGGGGAGGGGGTCAAATTTGACATTGTCGAAAGGGCGGAATATGGATGCCATTAAAATCCCCCCCCCCCGGAAAAATTTCTGCGGACGCCCATGCTTCCAGCGCGATCTCGCGAGATTGCGTCTGGGGGCTTCCCAACGAGCGGCCGCTCGAAGACTGTGCAGGCGGCGCTCGTTGGACGGTAAAAGAAACGCGGTAAGCTGCAGGAGGCTGTCCGAATGCCGTTAGAGCGTTCGGACAGCTGCCCCAGCCCCTCGGATGCCGGAAAGCCAGCTCAATGCTGGCTTCCGATATTGGGGGCATCCCTGGAATTAGCCCGCAGTCCATCGGACTGCATCTAAAAAAAAAACAGTTTGCCCGGCACCCGGATCTTCATGTCCCGGGCGTCGGGCAATACAATTCCCACATCCCTGAACCCTGTATATTATAGAAACGCTATAGTGAAGGGTTAAAGGTACAATATGGCGAATCAGAGAGATGCACCATATCCCTCCGTTTGGACCATTGTTACAATGCGGTCCCTGACCGGTCAGACAGGTTTGCACACCATTACCATAGGCAGGATTTCACCTTGTGACATAATAGGTGGACATGGGTAACTTCCTCCAATCTGCATGAAAGCACCTTCCTGAGGATCAAACACAAAATAATGCAATTTCCCAGAATTTAATGATTTCTTCCAGTAAATCCAGTTTTCCCTTTAATCCCTGTTTCCCCCGAGGAAGTGAAAGCTGCAGGTTGCGACCCTTTCCTGAACTTTCATGCAAATAGGACACTCAAGGGCTTATTCAGAGAGAGGCGATCTGGCCCCGAAATGCCACCAAACAGTGAATTTCACCATACGGTGACATTTCGGTGCTCTCTGAATAACCCCCTCAGAGTGCGCTCGCCCCCCACATCCAGGGGCCCATTAACTGTCCAAAGATTTGCAAATTATAGTAAAAAAAACAAGTAAACATTCCATGTGATTGCTCTAAAACGAACGTTCCTCTATTAACGCCCCCTTCCCAGATTATTGGATGAAAGCTTTGGGTTTTTTTTTTTTTTAAAAAAAAATAAATTTAAATTTCTTCTGGTTTTATTTACTGTTAAACTGAATTCTGTTTTAGGCCCACGTCAGACGAACGCAGTGATCACGTCCGTGTCGCCGCACAGTTTAACGTCCGTCATAGCATAGAATCATGATCAATAGAGAACCACACACGAAGTACGTGTGCACCGAACTGCGCACGCACAACGAATGTGACAAACGGACGCAAGATAGACAAGAACGTAAAACCACTAGACAGACGCGCAGAGTGCGCCACATCCGCGTAGCGTTCTGTGTGAGTGATGAGATGTCAGACGCAGCGCATTTGCGACGTCCAGCACCTTGACGCACACAATGACTTTTCATATCCTTTTCAAATTTGTAGCATTTTTCATATTAATTTTATTTCCCATAATTCCCCTTTTATTTCTACGTCTGTCAACAAAAACGGATCGTGTGGCGTCTACAGTATCTTCCGTCAGTACGTCCGTTATGCGCGCATGCAGAGTGCGCTCTGACTGCGTTCGTCTGACTCTAGCCTTAATGTCTGGCATCGATATTCTGACGCTACAGTCAGGCGAAAAGGTTTTGATTTTTTTTTAAGGGCTTAACACTTTAATGGCCATTACAGTAAACTAAAACCTCTGGTTTTGATTCGCAGATATGAATTGGGGTAAGCGCAAATGACAACCCTTTAATCCTGGTTATGTTTTGTATACCTCAGATGGTGATGCCTACAATTCCCAGAATTCATTCAATTCAATAGGGGGCCAGGGGAGGGAATCGTGGGAGTTGTAGTCCAGATATTTCTGAGGGGCCGGAGTTTGGCAGCCCTGCCCTGTAGAGTCAGGCTTGGAGGATTTTTTTGTTATTCTGATCTATTGATTGTTTTAATTACCTCTGGCTTTTATACCATGCCGTGTGTTTGCAGGCGATATATTCCAAGGGTTAATTTGTGTCGCCGGGGTGATGTGGAAAATTATCCGGGGATTAATAGATTTTAGGATTTGAGTTAAGGTTAAGGATTTAAGGCCATGGAATGCTGGCAGGAATAACTCTGCATGCAATTAGTTACAGTGTTGCTTGGTCATTGTTGCTGCCGGGGCTGCTCGCAACCTGAAACGCTCCTTTTATTCGCCTCTTGTTGTTTGGTTGGATTCTTGTTTTCTTACTAAAGCTGATTTTTTTTGTCTCTTTCAATTCATGTAATTGATTCAGCTCTTTGATGTGACATCTGGAAGAGGGAGAGGTTCCCGAGGGACGAAAGCATGGAGCAAAGTCACCCCATTGGCCGAGCTGTGTTTCCACCTGTCAACGGGGACTATATAAAGGATGGGAAGCGGTGACTGAGGCACAGGAACCTGCGCTCTGCATCGTACCAGAGGTAAGGTCAGAGCCCTCTCCTTATCCTGCTTTATCACGCTCAGATTCTGTTTTGGGAGGATCAGGCTCAGATTCTGTTTTGGGAGGATCCGGCTCAGATTCTGTTTTGGGAGGATCACGGTCAGATTCTGTTTGGGGGGGATCACACTGAGATTCTGTTTTGGGGGGATCACGCTCAGATTCTGTTTTGGGAGGATCACGGTCAGATTCTGTTTTGGGGGATCACACTGAGATTCTGTTTGGGGGGATCACGCTCAGATTCTGTTTTGGGAGGATCATGCTCAGATTCTGTTTTGGGAGGATCACACTGAGATTCTGTTTGGGGGGATCACGCTCAGATTCTGTTTTGGGAGGCTCAGATTCTGTTTTGGGAGGATCCGGCTCAGATTCTGTTTTGGGAGGATCAGGCTCAGATTCTGTTTTGGGAGGATCAGGCTCAGATTCTGTTTTGGGAGGATCAGGCTCAGATTCTGTTTTGGGAGGATCAGGCTCAGATTCTGTTTTGAGGATCAGGCTCAGATTCTGTTTTGGGAGGATCAGGCTCAGATTCTGTTTTGGGAGGATCAGGCTCAGATTCTGTTTTGGGAGGATCAGGCTCAGATTCTGTTTTGGGAGGATCAGGCTCAGATTCTGTTTTGGGAGGATCAGGCTCAGATTCTGTTTTTGGGAGGATCAGGCTCAGATTCTGTTTTTGGGAGGATCAGGCTCAGATTCTGTTTTTGGGAGGATCAGGCTCAGATTCTGTTTTGGGGGGATCAGGCTCAGATTCTGTTTTGGGAGGATCAGGCTCAGATTCTGTTTTTGGAGGATCGGCTCAGATTCTGTTTTTGGAGGATCAGGCTCAGATTCTGTTTTGGGAGGATCAGGCTCAGATTCTGTTTTGGGAGGATCAGGCTCAGATTCTGTTTTGGGGGATCAGGCTCAGATTCTGTTTTGGAGGATCAGGCTCAGATTCTGTTTTGGGAGGATCAGGCTCAGATTCTGTTTGGGGGGGGGATCACGTTCAGATTCTGTTTGGGAGGATCAGGCTCAGATTCTGTTTTGGAGGATCAGGCTCAGATTCTGTTTTGGGAGGATCAGGCTCAGATTCTGTTTTGGGGGGATCACGGTCAGATTCTTTTTGGGGGATCAGGCTCAGATTCTGTTTTGGGGGATCAGGCTCAGATTCTGTTTTGGGAGGATCAGGCTCAGATTCTGTTTTGGGAGGATCAGGCTCAGATTCTGTTTTGGGGGGATCACGTTCAGATTCTGTTTTGGGAGGATCAGGCTCAGATTCTGTTTTGGGAGGATCAGGCTCAGATTCTGTTTTGGGAGGATCAGGCTCAGATTCTGTTTTGGGAGGATCAGGCTCAGATTCTTGTTTGGGGGATCAGGCTCAGATTCTGTTTTGGGAGGATCAGGCTCAGATTCTGTTTTGGGGGGATCAGGCTCAGATTCTGTTTTGGGAGGATCAGGCTCAGATTCTGTTTTTGGAGGATCCGCTCAGATTCTGTTTTGGAGGATCAGGCTCAGATTCTGTTTTGGGGGGATCACGTTCAGATTCTGTTTTGGGAGGATCAGGCTCAGATTCTGTTTTTGGAGGATCAGGCTCAGATTCTGTTTTGGGAGGATCAGGCTCAGATTCTGTTTTTGGGGGATCACGGTCAGATTCTATTTTGGGGATCACGCTCAGACTCTGTTTTGGGGGATCACACTGAGATTCTGTTTTGGGAGGATCAGGCTCAGATTCTGTTTTGGGAGGATCAGGCTCAGATTCTGTTTTGGGGGGGATCACGTTCAGATTCTGTTTTGGGAGGATCAGGCTCAGATTCTGTTTTGGGAGGATCAGGCTCAGATTCTATTTTGGGAGGATCACGTTCAGATTCTGTTTTGGGAGGATCAGGCTCAGATTCTGTTTTGGGAGGATCAGGCTCAGATTCTGTTTTGGGAGGATCAGGCTCAGATTCTGTTTTGGGAGGATCAGGCTCAGATTCTGTTTTGAGGATCAGGCTCAGATTCTGTTTTGGGAGGATCAGGCTCAGATTCTGTTTTGGGAGGATCAGGCTCAGATTCTGTTTTGGGAGGATCAGGCTCAGATTCTGTTTTGGGAGGATCAGGCTCAGATTCTGTTTTGGGAGGATCAGGCTCAGATTCTGTTTTGAGGGATCCGGCTCATTTATCTCAGATTTTTCCCATTAGACAGTGTTTCTGTTTTGGGAGGATCAGGCTCAGATTCTGTTTGGGGGGATCAGGCTCAGATTCTGTTTTGGAGGATCAGGCTCAGATTCTGTTTTGGGAGGATCCGGCTCAGATTCTGTTTTGGGAGGATCAGGCTCAGATTCTGTTTTGGGAGGATCAGGCTCAGATTCTGTTTTGGGAGGATCAGGCTCAGATTCTGTTTTGGGAGGATCAGGCTCAGATTCTGTTTTGGGAGGATCAGGCTCAGATTCTGTTTTGGGGGATCAGGCTCAGATTCTGTTTTGGGAGGATCAGGCTCAGATTCTGTTTTGGGAGGATCAGGCTCAGATTCTGTTTTGGGAGGATCAGGCTCAGATTCTGTTTTGGGAGGATCAGGCTCAGATTCTGTTTTTGGAGGATCAGGCTCAGATTCTGTTTTGGGAGGATCAGGCTCAGATTCTGTTTGGGGGGATCACGTTCAGATTCTGTTTTTGGGAGGATCAGGCTCAGATTCTGTTTTGGAGGATCAGGCTCAGATTCTGTTTTGGGAGGATCAGGCTCAGATTCTGTTTTGGGGGATCAGGCTCAGATTCTGTTTTGGGGGATCACGCATTCAGATTTCTGTTTTGGGAGGATCAGGCTCAGATTCTGTTTTGGGAGGATCAGGCTCAGATTCTGTTTTGGGAGGATCAGGCTCAGATTCTGTTTTGGGAGGATCAGGCTCAGATTCTGTTTTTGGAGGATCCGGCTCAGATTCTGTTTTGGGGGGATCAGGCTCAGATTCTGTTTTGGGAGGATCAGGCTCAGATTCTGTTTTGGGGGGATCACGTTCAGATTCTGTTTTGGGAGGATCAGGCTCAGATTCTGTTTTGGGAGGATCAGGCTCAGATTCTGTTTTGGGGGGATCAGGCTCAGATTCTGTTTTTGGGGGATCACGGTCAGATTCTATTTTGGGGATCACGCTCAGACTCTGTTTTGGGGGATCACACTGAGATTCTGTTTTGGGAGGATCAGGCTCAGATTCTGTTTTGGGAGGATCAGGCTCAGATTCTGTTTTGGGGGGGATCACGTTCAGATTCTGTTTTGGGAGGATCAGGCTCAGATTCTGTTTTGGGAGGATCAGGCTCAGATTCTATTTTTGGATGATCCGGCTCAGATTCTGTTTTGGGAGGATCAGGCTCAGATTCTGTTTTGGGGGGATCAGGCTCAGATTCTGTTTTGGGAGGATCAGGCTCAGATTCTGTTTTGGGGGGGATCACGTTCAGATTCTGTTTTGGGAGGATCAGGCTCAGATTCTATTTTTGGATGATCCGGCTCAGATTCTGTTTTGGGAGGATCAGGCTCAGATTCTGTTTTGGGGGGATCACGTTCAGATTCTGTTTTTGGAGGATCAGGCTCAGATTCTGTTTTGGGAGGCTCAGGCTCAGATTCTGTTTTGGGGGATCACGGTCAGATTCTATTTTGGGGATCACGCTCAGACTCTGTTTTGGGGGATCACACTGAGATTCTGTTTTGGGAGGATCCGGCTCAGATTCTGTTTTGGGAGGATCAGGCTCAGATTCTGTTTTGGGAGGATCAGGCTCAGATTCTGTTTTGGGAGGATCAGGCTCAGATTCTATTTTTGGATGATCCGGCTCAGATTCTGTTTTGGGAGGATCAGGCTCAGATTCTGTTTTGGGGGGATCACGTTCAGATTCTGTTTTGGGAGGATCAGGCTCAGATTCTGTTTTTGGAGGATCAGGCTCAGATTCTGTTTTGGGAGGCTCAGGCTCAGATTCTGTTTTGGGGGGATCAGGCTCAGATTCTGTTTTGGGAGGATCAGGCTCAGATTCTGTTTGGGAGGATCAGGCTCAGATTCTGTTTTGGAGGATCAGGCTCAGATTCTGTTTTGGGAGGATCAGGCTCAGATTCTATTTTTGGATGATCCGGCTCAGATTCTGTTTTGGGAGGATCAGGCTCAGATTCTGTTTTGGGGGGATCACGTTCAGATTCTGTTTTGGGAGGATCAGGCTCAGATTCTGTTTTTGGAGGATCAGGCTCAGATTCTGTTTTGGGAGGCTCAGGCTCAGATTCTGTTTTGGGGGGATCACGGTCAGATTCTATTTTGGGGATCACGCTCAGACTCTGTTTTGGGGGATCACACTGAGATTCTGTTTTGGGAGGATCCGGCTCAGATTCTGTTTTGGAGGATCAGGCTCAGATTCTGTTTTGGGAGGATCAGGCTCAGATTCTGTTTTGGGAGGATCAGGCTCAGATTCTGTTTTGGGAGGATCACGCTCAGATTCTGTTTTGGGGGATCACACTGATATTCTGTTTTGGGAGGATCAGGCTCAGATTCTGTTTTGGGAGGATTAGGCTCAGATTTTTTTGGGAGGATCACGCTCAGATTGTTTTGGGAGGATCACGCTCAGATTCTGTTTTGGGAGGATCAGGCTCAGATTCTATTTTTGGAGGATCCGGCTCAGATTCTGTTTTGGGAGGATCAGGCTCAGATTCTGTTTTGGGGGGGATCAGGCTCAGATTCTGTTTTGGGAGGCTCAGGCTCAGATTCTGTTTTGGGGATCACGCTCAGATTCTGTTTTGGGGGATCACACTGATATTCTGTTTTGGGAGGATCAGGCTCAGATTCTGTTTTGGGAGGATCAGGCTCAGATTCTGTTTTGGGAGGATCACGTTCAGATTCTGTTTTGGGAGGATCAGGCTCAGATTCTGTTTTGGGAGGATCAGGCTCAGATTCTGTTTTGGGAGGATCAGGCTCAGATTCTGTTTTGGGAGGATCAGGCTCAGATTCTGTTTTGGGAGGATCACGCTCAGATTGTTTTGGGAGGATCAGGCTCAGATTGTTTTGGGAGGATCAGGCTCAGATTCTGTTTTGGGAGGATCAGGCTCAGATTCTGTTTTGGGAGGATTAGGCTCAGATTCTGTTTTGGGAAACCGATTCGCAAATTCTAAATATTTTTATGCTCAATTGAGTTGGAATTGTGACCTGTTCAGGTTAATTCACTAAAGGGCAAATTAAAAGTATATTTTTTTACCTGAAATAACCAAAATATGCTTTAAATAACTGCTAATTGTTGTTTCCATATCGAGCGTTCCGGTACAATTTGTAAAATGTGTTCTTAAATGCCTTTTCCTGAATATTTGATGAGATTATTCACTAAACTGTGCACAAGTGTCTTGGGAACATTTATTTCTTCTTTTTACTCCCCAAAAATAGCCATACTATAAAAATATAATGTTCCCTGGATCTGCCCTAAATCATGTGATTATCCTGTCAGTCCTGCAGTATTCCTTGTTTAGTGAATCACCCCCTCTGTGTGTTTCCTCCATTGCTTGCAGGATACATTGGGCCGTTCCACCTGAAATCGCAGAAATTCCATTATTTTATTCTATGCTCTTTCCTTAGGTTCCATTTTTTTATTCCATACATTATGTATAAACATAAATTCATTTCGGCCGTTACATTGTGTTTTCGCCAAACTGGACTTTCCAGAGTTAATCCAAAATATTCAATATGTAGTAAAAGATGACCGTGTGGATTATTTGCTTTGATTTGTGTCGATCCCTTTCACTTTTCCAATATAATGCTGAAAACAAGGATTTCTGTGACTGTTCATTAATTTGTCTTTTTTTTTTTTTTTTTTTTTCTTCCAGATTTTTTAAAAAATGCCTTGGTTTAACCTCTTGCGTTCCTTGCTTGTAGTTGGATTTTATTTTCGCTGTGTCCGCTCGCTGGTGAGTCTCTGTCTCTGCTCTCTATACCAGGGCTGTCTAAGGCTAGGGTCAGACTGAGGCAGTGCGAACGCGCGTGCAGGCGCACTTAATCACGGCCGTGCTAGCAGCAGATGCCGGGCAATGACAGCCAATATACGAAGTACGGTCGCACAAAAGTCCGGCTGCGCAACGCAAGTGGAAAATGAACGCATTTTTTCGAGAACGTGAAACCGCAGGTACTGACGTACAGAGTGCGCTGCGTCCGCTAGAGGCGTGTGTGCGTGAATTGGAGACATCAGACGCTGCTAATGTCCGGCCAACATAACGTCCAGACACAAAAAGAGTTTTATTGATGATCCGTACAAAATCACGGACGAAAATGCGCATAGTATGACCACTATCACGTATTCTGTGAAAAAATGCGTCCATTCGTTCGAACGCACTTTTTCACAGACAACATAAAAATGCGTTCGTCTGACCCTAGCCTTAATCACGGCCACCCAGATGTTGATGCCTACAATTCCCAGAATTCCATCAATGTAATAGATAGCCAGGGAATCATGGGAGCTGTAGTTCTGAAACACCTGGGGGGGCCGGAGTTTGACGGTCCTGCTTTTTATACCGTATTTGTAAATGATACATACAAAAACTCATTTATTCGATTGATTTCTCGTATAAATAATCACTTTGATTTCTAAATCTCTGCCAATGCAATTATTAAACTGCTGACCTGCCAAGTCACACAATGTGACCGCGTGACATCCGGCTTCCTCAGTCCTCCCCGTCACCTGACGGCTTGAGGCTGTCAGTCGGTTTCCTGGAGTTTGAAGGGAAAACGCAGCGTGATTCCCTGTTTAATGGCTTTCATAGTGATTATTATATAGATAAAATCAGCACTTTGTAAGACCATACATGACCCTGATTGGCCGCTCAGCCTGGCAGCCGGTTATTCTGGTATGTATGTGTGCCGGTGTGACACACCCCCTTTTGGCAGCAAGGACATCATTAGTGATGTAAATTGCGTCACGACCACGTCCCCTCTTTGGCCACGCCCCCAACCGTCTGCATCTTAGACCTGCTAAACGTGGTGGACATTAAATAGATTTCAGTAAACAAACACAAAGAAGTTTTTCTCTTGTTACAGTTTAATTTCTCTCCCCCTTTTTTAAGACTTCATGAAACACAGTGTGTGTGTGTGTGTGTGTATATATATCTATCACGAGTATAGCAGTACGTAGTGATACCTTTTTTATTGGACTAACGTAACATTTAAAAGACAAGCTTTCGAGGGTATTACTCTCTTCCTCAAAAAATAAAATCGGCCCTGAAAACAGCTGTTGCGTTACAAAGAAAAGGAAATCACCACACGGATCCCGCTAGTTGTTTCCTATAACCCGACTCTAAGAGGGAATTCGCAAAATTATCAAAGATCTGCAGCCACTGGTCACAGAGGACCCTGCGCTCAAAGAAATATTCCCACAGCCCCCCGCTTACTGGCATTCAAGCAACCCCCAAACCTGAGGCAAAAACTGGTCCGCAGCAAACTCACTCAGGAACAGGACGACATACAGAATGGAACCAAACGCTGCAACAAATCCCGCTGCAAACTGTGCAAACATATATGTGACAGCAGCACTGCATGGCACAACAATGCCACACACACACAGCATCAAGGGCTCGTACCTTTGCACGTCTGCCAATGTGGTATACATGATCCAGTGCACGGCGTGTGATAAGGGCTGCTATATTGGTGAAACCAGCCTTAAACTAAATCTCAGGATGAACCTGCACAGACACTCCAAGAACCACCAGGAAAATACATACTGTACCCGGGTGGGACATCACTTCAATCTAACAGGCCACTCCATCCAAAACCTCAAAATTAAAATCCTCAAAGGACGTTTTAAAGACCCACGTGAACGCAAAACATATGAAATGAAAATGATCACATATTTTAACACTATAAATGCTGGGCTCAATGTGGACTCTGGGTTTTTAACTCATTATCATAACGTCACATAACATTCAAAATTCTGGCTGATGCTTGTTTTTTTTTTTTTTTCTTCTTTGTTTTTTTTTTTCTTCATTGTTTTTTTTTATGTCTCTTTCAGCCTTCACTGTTCTATGTTATTCCCTTTTTTCTTTTCTTTTCCATTCAAGTTGTATGATCTTATCTCTGTTGTTTTATTATGGGCCCAAGATCCCTCATGCGTTCATTTTCACATGTTTAATTCTAGGAACTGATCAGTAAGCTTCCAGACCTGAGAAAGAGAGGTTATACTCTCGAAAGCTTGTCTTTTAAATGTTACGTTAGTCCAATAAAAAAGGTATCACTACGTACAGTACTGCTATACTCGTGATTTTGGCAAACTGGACTAACACGGCCTATCGCATTTATATATATATATATATAAACATATACAGTGTGTCCCATCAATACTCTGTATGCAATATATAGGAAAAATATATATATATAGGGCCATATTACATACTTGGTGCTAACTTAACCAGAGCGGTTGTAAACTTGACACCTCCATAGGCTATAATGGCTCTGGTAAGTTTACAACCGCTCTAGTTAAGTTAGCACCAAGTATGTAATATGGCCCATAGTGTGCCGCATCAATACTGTGTATGCAATATATACATATATGTATATATTGCATACACAGTATTGATGCGGCACACTATATATATATTTTTTTCTCCTATATATTGCATACAGAGTATTGATGGGACACACTGTATATGTGTGTGTGTATATATTGCATACACAGTATTGATGAGACAATACAATATATTATATTGCCAAAAGTATTCGCTCACCCATCCAAATAATCAGAATCAGGTGTTCAATCACTTCCATGGCCACAGGTATATAAAATCAAGCACCTAGGCATACAGACTGTTCTTACAAACATTTGTGAAAGAATGGGTCGCTCTCAGGAGCTCAGTGAATTCCAGCGTGGAACTGTGATAGGATGCCACCTGTGCAACAAATCCAGTCGTGAAATTTCCTCGCTCCTAAATATTCCACAGTCACAGCTGTATTATAAGAACGTGGAAGTGTTTGGGAACGACAGCAACTCAGCCATGAAGTGGTAGGCCACGTAAACTGACAGAGCGGGGTCAGCGGATGCCGAGGCGCATCGTGCGAAGAGGTCACCAACTTTCTGCAGAGTCAATCGCTACAGACCTCCAAACTTCATGTGGCCTTCAGATTAGCTCAATAACAGTGCGCAGAGAGCTTCATGGAATGGGTTTCCATGGCCGAGCAGCTGCATCCAAGCCATACATCACCAAGTGCAATGCAAAGCGTCCGATGCAGTGGTGTAAAGCACACCGCCACTGGACTCTAGAGCAGTGGAGACACGTTCTCTGGAGTGACGAATCGCACTTCTCCATCTGGCAATCTGATGGACGAGTCTGGGTTTGGGGGTTGCCAGGAGAACGGTACTTATCTGACTGCATTGTGCCAAGTGTAAAGTTTGGTGGAGGGGGGATTATGGTGTGGGGTTGTTTTTCAGGAGCTGGGCTTGGCCCCTTAGTTCCAGTGAAAGGAACTCTGAATGCTTCAGCATACCAAGACATTTTGGACAATTCCATGCTCCCAACTTTGTGGGAACAGTTTGAAGCTCACCCCTTCCTCTTCCAACATGACTGTGCACCAGTGCACAAAGCAAGGTCCATAAAGACATGGATGACAGAGTCTGGTGTGGATGAACTTGACTGGCCTGCACAGAGTCCTGACCTCAACCCGATAGAACACCTTTGGGATGAATTAGAGCGGAGACTGAGAGCCAGGCCTTCTCGTCCAACATCAGTGTGTGACCTCACAAATGCGCTGGAAGAATGGTCAAAAATTCCCATAAACTCACTCCTAAACCTTGTGGACAGCCTTCCCAGAAGAGTTGAAGCTGTTATAGCTGCAAAGGGTGGACCAACGTCATATTGAACCCTATGGATTAGGAATGGGATGTCACTTAAGTTCATATGCGAGTCAAGGCAGGTGAGTGAATACTTTTGCCAATATAGTGTATATATATTGCATACAGAGTATTGATGGGACACACTGTGTGTATATATATATATATATATATATATGTGTGTGTGTATAAGTGGTTTTCTTGTTGCTGTTTAGTGTTTTCCCTTTAATTTAAGACGTTTATAAAACGCTACTTACCCAGAATTTTAAGTGAACGTCTCGCTTTGTTCTTCCAGCCCGTCGATCCTGAACCAAGCTTTGCAGGTACGGGTCATATTCACATGCGCTGATACAGAGAGAGCCTGTAAATCAAACGTGTCCGCTTATTTAACCGGGAAGAGACCGGGGACTTTTCCATTTCAGCCTTAAAGAGCCAAATGGAAAATGAGGCCAAATTTGCATTTTTTTGTAAAAAATTTGCTTTGTAACAATTCTGTAAAATTTGAAATCCACCCCTCCACACCCAATTCCCTAAAATTCCTGTTATAGTGAGTAAATGTGCTCCACAGCGACGCTCTGTATGTACGCCACCCTCTTACCCCAGACACGGTTTTGCACAGCTCTGCACGTCGACCTAATAATTTTGTTTTATTACACTCCATTGTGTCATTTGACGGGCAATTAATTTTGATTCGTCTGGAAGTTATGATCCTTTTGGCTCGTCTACTTAGTCTACCTAGGATTTAGAGTAGATTTTATTAAAATATATATACATATATATATATTTTAATTAATTTCTTATTATTTATAGCAGTTATAAAAATGAGTCATTTTAATATCTAACATCAAATAAATATTTTTTGTGTTTATAAAAATGATATCATGTTGGTATAACACATTCTCATTTTACATCGATATAAAAATGATACATTTTAATATTATGGAATTATTAAATAATATCATCACGTTGCTTATTTTTTTCAAATATTCCAATTATGTTTTTATTTTACTAAAAAGAGAGGGAGTTTTGCCCGGCGCTAAAAGTGTATAAAGTGCGCTGCAAGTGTAAATAAATAAACCAAAAAATACTTAAATTATTGCACGTGGATTCCCGTAACTTTCTCTCTAAAGGAGCCTTGAACATCTCAAAAATAAAACACGAAAAATTCCAATAGTGCAATATATCTATATAAAAAAAGGTGTAAATGGTTCTTATGTTGTGTTAAAAACTCACATTCTCCAGAGCCCATTAACCGGCTCTGAGGGTATGCAGCATTCAGTCCACTTAAGGGTGATGCATTCCTTCTTCTCACTGAAGAAGTTTTTCGTACGAGTGAAATATTGCTAGTGCATATATATACACAATAATGATAAAACAACAGAGATAAGATCATACAATCTAGAATGAAAAAAGGGGGAAAAAAAGGAAAAAGAAAAAACCAAAAACACAAAACAGTGAAGGCTGAAAGAGAGAAAAAAAAAAGGAAATCAAGAAAAAACAAAACATCAGCCAGAATTTAGAATGCTATGTGACGTTATGATAATGGGTTAAAAACCCAGAATCGACATTGAGTCCATCATTTATAGTGTTAAAATATGTGATCATTTTCATTTCTTATGTTTTGCATTTTAAAGACCACCGTGAATGCAAAACATTTGAAATGAAAATGATCACATATTTTAAAACTATAAATGCTGGACTCCATGTCGATTCTGGGTTTTTAATCCATTATCATAACGTCACATAGCATTCTAAATTCTGGCTGATGTTTTGGTTTTTCTTGGTTTCCTTTTTTTTTTTTCTCTTTCAGCCTTCACTGTTTTGTGTTCCCCCCCCCCCTCTTTTCTCATTCTAGGTTGTATGATCTTATCTCTGTTGTTTTATTATGGGCCCAATATCCCTCATGCGTTTATTTTCCCATTTCGAACATACCATTTGACTCTCACTTTTTACGACATCTAATCCCCCCACCCATGTGACCCTTTATGTCCTAATATTCAATTCTAGGAACTGATCAGTAAGCATCCAGACCTGAGGAAGGGAGGAACACTCTGGAAAGCTTGTCTTTTAAATGTAACGTTAGCCCAATAAAAAAGGTATCACTACGTAATGCTATACTCGTGATTTTGGCATCTGGACTAACACGGCCTATCTTTTTTATACAGATATATTGCACTATTGGAATTTTTTGTGTTTTTTATTTTTGAGATATTCAAGGCTCCTTTAGTGATAAAGTTATGGGAATCCACGAGCAATAATTTAAGTATTTTTTTGGTTTATTTATTTACACTTGCAGCGCACTTTATACACTTTTAACGCCGGGCAAAACCCCCTCTCTTTATCGTATATCTACTATAGCAGTTTTAGTGAAGGATTCCTGCTTGTCTGCCCTTGGCCGCATGATTAATATTATTTTCTACGGTTTATAGAAATATTTAAATCACATTTTGAAGCGTCCGCGAAGCTTACACATTCACGTTTCACTATCCATGTTTTGATTTTAGTATGAATTTAATACGGTCACGTTGCCATTTAATTCGTTTCTCTATCATTTAAAATGTTATAAAATCCTGACGTCCTCCCTCTCCGATTGGTCGTTGGCCATTGAGGCTTTTTGAACCCCCCCCCAAATTATTGCCTGTCCATTTTTTTTTTTTTTAATTGTTGCGGTTTTCAACATTTGTTATTTACTCGGTGGTTATTTAATGTCTCAATGTATCATTCCTGGTAAAATCCTTTATAAATAAATAAATAAATGTCATTTCCTCAACTGCGTATCCAGTGTTTCCTGCATGTATCGCGCTCACCTTTTTACCACCTGAATACTATATATAAGGAGTGGGGGGGAAGAAAAAGTTGTTAATTTTGATATGGATCAACCATAAAAAAAAAAACACAAATAAATTAAAATAATTATGAAATGCTTTTGCTTTCAGGATACGACTGTTCGGATGTTTGGGCAAAAAACAGTAGTTCGGCCAGCGGGATTTACACAATAAAACCTAACGGGGCCAACAAACCGTTTCAGGTAGGAAATTATAACGTAATTCTCTATATCGTGTCTGTAGACCGACTCGTCATTCCAGCGCGTTTCGCCCAAAAAATAACTATAAAGGAGCACTTTATGGAAAGATAGAATGTCCTTTTTTTTGCCCTTAATGATATTGTCAGGAGCCTCTGCCCAATTATTATTATTTTTTGGCAGTTTTACTCACCTTTTTTTCCTTCGCCGCGCGTTAAATTATCTTCGTGCATTCTCCATGGCTTGATTCGCATCACAGAAAGTCATGGAGAAATTTAAAGGGAATCATAACATTTTAATGCAAAAATAAATAGAAAAAAATGAATTGGAATCAATGTTCTTAGCCGAACTACACGGCGTCCATAAAGTCTCTTTACAACTTCAAACATTTATTCCAAAAGGCAAATGAAAAGACAGATAAGTGAAAATTATTACAAAATGAGACGTATATATCTAAGTTTTTTTGCCTAATTTAATACACCTCTATATGGGCTCCATTAGTTGCACGAAGCACATCAAGACGGTACTGGATTTCTTGCCATGTTGGCTGTAGCTTCCCCTCATCAATGGCGACATCAGTGATCCTCTGCTTTAGATTAGTGATGTCCCTTTGTTCCATACACCATGGGCAATATTACATTCTTCGCGCAAAAATGTGCGCATGTGCAAAAACGCATTAACGCGAGGCGCAAAACCCTTCAAGCTGAACGTCATATTACATAGAAACATAGAAAAATGTCGGCAGATAAGAACCTTTCGGCCCATCTAGTCTGCCCAATTACATGGATACTTTACCTGGATTTATCTTTTGTTTAGGATAGCCTTATGCCTATCCCATGCTTGCTTAAATTCAATTACTGTTTTGGCCTCTACCACTTCTACTGGAAGACTGTTCCATGTATCCACCACCCTCTCAGTAAAATAATGCTTCCTGATGTTACTTTTAAACCTTTGCCCTCTAATCTAAGACTATGTCCTCTTGTTTTGCTATTTTGTTTCCTTTTAAATATACTCCCTTCCTCTACCTGGTTGATTCCCTTTACGTATTTAAATGTTTCTATCATATCTCCTCTGTCTCGTCTTTTTTCCAAGCTGTACATGTTAAGATCATTAAGCCTTTCCTGGTAACTTTTCTCCTTCAAGCCGTACACCATTTTAGTAGCCCTTCTCTGAACTCTCTCTAAGATGTCTATATCCTTCTGGAGATACGGTCTCCAGTACTGCGCACAGTATTCCAAGTGAGGTCTCACCAGTGCTCTGTACAGTGGCATGAGCACTTCCCTTTTCCTACTGCTAATACCTCTCCCTACACAACCAAGCATTCTGCCAGCATTTCCTGCTGCTCGATAACGTCTAATGCGAGTGACCCTGCGCGAACGCAAGTTCGTGCGCGCATCCCATACTTATCATTGTGAGCACAAATGCGTTTGTGCGCTGGTACGCGGCTGTTATTACAATCGATGCGCAACGTTTTACGAACGACGTTTGCGCGCATAATTTTAACGTCTTTGAAAAGCTGGTGGTAACGGCAAATCTGAACGACCTGGTCAAAACAAAATACCCCAGGAAAAAAAAAAATACAGCACAGTATAGTTACACATTCTACACATACCCAAACAATAAAATTGAGAGGTTGTGCGTGTTTTCATTATTGCTGCAGTATATATACACAGATTGATTTTGACAGGTGCAAAAACTTAACGAGAGACCATTGTGGTTCTTAATTCTGATCGGCTGAATCGCGTGAAAAAACAGTTTGCCCACCGATTTCTGTGCGCAGCGTTAATGTGCACACGTTTCTGCGTGTCTTTTTTACGCGTGTTATTTTTTGATGGATGAAAAAATGCGCTCGGATTGTAATACCAGCATTAATTTATGCGCGTTAAGATTTAACGCTGCACGCAAAAGAAATTGCGCTGCGCGTACGAATTTGCACGGAGAATGTAATAGAGCCTCATATCTTTAGCATAACCCCATAGAAAGAAGTGGAGGGGAGTGATATCTGGTGAACGAGGTGGTCAGGGAATTGGGTCACCCCTTGCAATCCACCAGTCTGGAAATGTTTCATTTAGGAAGCCACCAACATACCGTCCCCAATGTGGTGGTGCAGCATCTTGCTGGAAAATGATGGTTGGATGAAGGTCATGTAGTTGTGGTGCCGCGTATTCAGTCAAAAGGTCAAGGTAAACATTTGCAGTAATTGATGTCTCGCCGAAGAAAAACGGACCAATGATTCGATTGCACAATATCCCACACCGGACATTCATCTAAAGCAGAGGATCACTGACGCCATCGCCACCATTGATGAGGGGAAGCTACAGCCAACATGGCAAGAAATCCAGCACCGTCTTGATGTGCTTCGTGCAACTAATGGAGGTGTATTAAATGAGGCAAAAAAAAACTTAAATATATACGTCTCATTTTGTAATAAATTTTCACTTCTGTCTTTTCATTTGACTTTGGAATAAATTGTTGAAATTGTAAAGAGACTTTATGGACACCCTGTATTTTGGCAATAAAAATTATAATTTTTTTGAGTTTTTTATGTTCCATTTTTGGGTTTACTTACTAGACGGCCCTTTGTTATAGCTAAGAAGCCCAACGTTATATTGGGATTCTACAGGAAAAGTATATGATATGTTTTTTAGCTGTCTGTATATTTTGTTTTGTTATACTGTGTATAAACGGCACAATGTCTGCCTTTGTCCTGCAGGTGTTCTGTGAAATGAGCAGATTGGACGGCCGGACGGTCATCCAGAAACACAACGGAAATAATAGTCTGGCCTTCGACAGGATCTGGAATGACTATAAGGATGGATTTGGAAATCTTACAGGTAACCAATGAGGGTTCAGAGGCTCTCGGTATCAAATGATTAGCTCACGGTCATCAGGATGTTGTGACCAGTCAACAGCACTATGGGCTTTGTCCATTAATTGCCGTGGTTTATTGTTGTTGCCACCACGTTCACGTTTGGATAATCATCCAGAAACACAAAGGAGAAAACAATCTGTCCATCGACAGGATTTAGAATGTCTGTAAGGAGGGATTTGGAAATTTTACAGCTGACGGATGAGGGTTCAAAGGTTCTAGGTCTCAACCAATTAGTTAACCATCATCAGGATGTTGTGACCAGTCAACAACACGAAGGGGTTTATCCACCAATTGCCATGGTTAAAGCCGGTGTCAGACGATCGCACTAGATGCGCCCGTATTGGCGTTCCAACCGGCATCCGTCGCAGCGTTGTGACACTGCGACGGGCCAGTCACACGCTGTAGCATTGCGCACTACAAGCGTCTGTACACAAAGCCTCCCTGTCAAAACGCTAGACGCGCGTTGACGGGGCTGCAAAGCACGATCATCCATAGGATGTGCTCAGCGCGGTGGCCAGACAGGCGTTGAGTGGAAGGAATGTCCACTGTCACAAATGTTCCTTCTGCTCGTCTGACCTCGGCCTTAGTGTTTTTGCAGCCACGTTCATCTCTGATCTAGAGAAGGAAATTCTAACAGCAGCAGGAGGCGATACATCGACGATGTTTCCCCGGCTGCCACTTAAATTTTCCTTTTGGAAATCACACAAGCTTATCGTTGTGACAACACTACGGTGATTAGTGCACATATATTTTTGTTTGTGTCTGTACGTATTTTATGAGTCTCTAGCTCGGAGCACACCTACTGGTAGCCAAGCATGGTGGCCGTTTCTATGGGCATCACACAAGTGGAATACACACATTTTCACACATTTGTCATGTTCATTTCGTAGGTTTGACAATATAGATCCATTTATGTTGAGGAGGTCACGGTTACGGACGTGCATTCACTAACGTACTGTCGTTTTTGTTGTTGTTGTTGACTTTGAAGGTGAACACTGGCTTGGACTCGATAAGATGTATTTGCTGACAAACCAGCCTTGCAGATGCACGATGCTGAACATCAGTCTGGGGGCTTTCTCTGGAGAATTAGCTTATGCCTATTACGACTCGTTTAGCGTGGGCCACGCCAACATCTCCTACAAGATTTCGTTGGGGAAATATACAGGCTCTGCAGGTAAGGGACAAAACTAGTAAAGACTAAGGCTGGCGGAGCACAAGCGCACTTATACTTTCGTGCACCCGCACTTCCCTAAAGGTTTTGACGGGGAGGGCCAACCACCAGACATGAAAAAGCCCTCCCCATCAAAAAGCTAGACGGACGCTGACAAGGATACAAAGCGCGATCCTCCATAAGAGGATCGCGCTTGTACGCTGAGCGCACAAAGTGGAAGGAACGTCCACTCTCACGGACGCTCCTTCTTCGCTCTGAGAAATGCTCGTGTGCCGCCAGCCTTAGACCATGGTACCTTTAATGTTTGTACAATTTCCTGTGATGGTCAGGAAGGCTGTAAGCAATGTTAATTCTCATAGAAAATGACGGAAACTCAACGGATGTCAACCAATGGTCTGTCTTTGTATACCCTACCTACATGGACCAATGGCTATAAAACCCACCCAACACTCTGCTAGCCAATGGGAAGACTCAAAGTCAGTCAGTGAACATAGTATTTTGATCAAAACCAGCGGGAACTAGGCCTTTCCCCTTATTGGTTCCATGTCGCCATGTTTTTCTCACTTCAATGTGCTCCAGGAGTTCAGTCCAAAAGGATAGATTATGAAAAAAAACTCTTCTGCACGACCGACCAGGTCTATGCATGTTATCCCGACTCGAGACCCTAAATATCTCTGGATGTGCAACAGATTCCACTTTCATTATATACAGGTTGAATGTCCCAGATCCAAAATGCTTGGGACCAGAAGGGTTTTGAAGTTGTTGGGTTTTTTTCTTAGGGGATTTTGGAATATTTTCATACAATAATGAGATATCTTGGGGATGGGAGTCCAGTCTACACACAGAATCCAGCTAACGCACACACACAGCCTGAAGGCCACTTTATACAGGATTTTTAATAATTTTGAACCCCGTTACATGAGATCAGGAGTGGAACTGTCCACATTTGGTGTCTCATCGGCGCTCTGAAAATGTAGTATATTGTTCAGAATTTCAGACAAGAGTTTCTCTGCCTGTATGTCCAGTCTGTTGAATAAAATGCTGCCGAATGTTATATCCATTCTACTGGTAGCGGTGACATAACACCCCCTTATTATGTCTGAGGCTCTTGGTGTCAGGACTCTTCGCTTTTGGCTGGAATGGATTTGACCTTTTCGGAAAGGTTGGCAAAGGGTGCGAGCTTTGGAGCATCGCTGGTTGGGCCAGAAGGCCTTGTGGCGTTTGACCAAACTGTGTGAGGTCAAATATGGTCCATTTGGGAAGAGTTTATGACCTAACCTATGGCTTTGCACAGGCCAGCCAGGAAGATCCTTCAATCTCCCCGGTGATCTCCTACGTCCATTGGGGATCATCGGGTTCCATGTCCAATGGAAAAAGGTATCGGTGAAGTCGATTCCAAAACCCTCTTGTAAACTCTTCGCGTGGACATAACTCTTTATTTTTTTTTTTGGTCTTCCAGGTTTAGTGTCTCAATGTGACGGTGATGCTAATGAGTTTTGGGTTAATTTTTTCCTAAATTCTCATTGCAGGTGATGCTTTAAGAGGTTTGGACGACAAGGACATTGACAATAACGTGGAGGGAAGCCTTTTCAGCACACAGGACAAAGATAACGACAACTGCAGCCCCTGCCTGAGAGGTGACGTCTTGTTCAGCAGTTGTGCCCGAGACTTCGGATCCGGCTGGTGGTTTAACAAGTGCGCGGTGTCAAATCTGAACGGCAAGTGGCGCCCTCAGACTAATTCCATAGGCTGGAGGGCTGCCGTGTCCTGGAAAAAATGGAAAGACAACGAGTCTCTGAAGTTTAGCGTGATGTATGTAATTAACCAGTGAATGTTTTGTTTTAATTTATTCTTCTCCCCCCCCCCAGACGTGTACTTTTTTTTATGACACCCTTGATGTATCTTTCTTCTTGTGTGTTGGAAATTGTGGCGGATTTTTTTTGTTTGTTTGTTTTTATGTTATTTAATAAAAAAAAAACAAATTCTCCAAGTTCTCTCAAACTTATTGGGGGGAAAAAACCAAAAAACTAACTCCCCCTCCCCAAACGTATACGCCATGATGTGAATGACAAAACTAAAACCGCACAACGGATCAAAGAAGAATAAGAGTAAATAGAAAGGAAAGAAAACACACAGAAATATATTGAATAAACAATGTCATCCCTTATTAAATGTTGTGTAATACTCCCGGGATGTCCTTATGGGTTGAAGCTGCTATAATCGAGACTGAGAGGTGTGTATAATCCAAGGCTGGGGTGAGCAATCAAGGTCCTCTAGATGTTTTGGAACTACAACTCCCATGATGCCCAGTCACTCATAAGATTGGCTGAGCCACATGGGAAATGTAGTTCCAAAACACCCGGAGGGTTAAGGTTTCTGAGCCCTGGTGTGAGGAGTAGTACCTGCAGGAATCAGCAAGTTTGGCCTCCAGAGGGTTTGAAACGATGGTTCCCTTGAGCCTCTGGCAACCTAATGAGTGATTGAGCCTCACAGGAGAATTGGTTCCAAACCACCTGAAGGGTTAAGGTTGCCGACCCATAAACCAGTGCATTGTGTGTCTCAAGATCCAGCGATAACACAAATCATGCACAAAGCCTACTACTGCATTGATAAAATATGGTTCAAGCTGCTCGCACCCTGGGATTGTGTATTGCATGAAAACGTTTTGTCGTGCTTTGTTGACCACGACTGAGGCCTGGTTGCAGCTGACCACTAGGTGGAGGTTCTTTGAGCGCGGAGCTGTAAAGGTAAAATCACAACATCTTAATGGCACATAATACCAACAACAAATAAATTGCTTTCAATAAGTCAGGGCTGGCCCAAGACGTTGTGCTGCCTGGAGCGAAGGATGAAATACTGCCCCCCCCCAAAAAAAATAAACAACAAATAATACACGCAGTGTGTATGAGCGTATCACAGTGCGCCACACTGAATCGGACATACCCAGCAGAGCCCAGAATTTACATGCCCAGCAGAGCCCAGAATCTGACATGCCCACCAGAGCCCAGATGTGACATGCCCAGAATTGACATGCCCAGCAGAGCCCAGAATTGACATGCCCAGCAGAGCCCAGATGTGACATACCCAGCAGAGCCCAGAATTTACATGCCCAGCAGAGCCCAGAATCTGACATGCCCACCAGAGCCCAGATGTGACATGCCCAGAATTGACATGCCCAACAGAGCCCAGATGTGACGAGCCCAGAATCTGACATGCCCAGCAGAGCCCAGAATTGACATACCCAGCAGCAGGGCCCAGCGGGAACTGGAGGATCGAGGTGAGGATGAGTCAGTGCCTGGCCTGGCGTGCCCGATGGTCCCTCTGCCCGCTCACCCACACTGCGGCTTCTTGATCCCATGCTGGCCATGTGGGTCAGGGTGGGCGTGGTCAGCGGCGGCACTCATGACGCTGAGGGCCATGATGCGCCGGCGGCAAATTAGATGCTGCCGGGACGCATCCAAAAATAGTGCACTGCAGCGGCTGCGCCGTCAGCGCTGCGAATTTGCCGCTGTCAAATTTCCGCCGCCTGGAGCAAGTGCTCCGCAATGCTCCGCAATGCTCCATGGTCGGGCCGGCCCTGCAATAAGTGATCGGACAGTGTTTCTCAACCTTTTACCCAGCAGGTCTAATACAAATTCCTAAGTGCCCCCGTCTTGAGAAAATCATTTCTATTGATTGGCTGTGATGGTTTCTGTGTGTGTGTATGTGTTTAAGATGCTTTCTCTGTTGTGATGCTTTGTGTGTAATATCAGTATGTGTTTGTGATGGTTTTCAGTGTGTAATATCGGTATGTGTTGATTTGTGTGTGTAATATCAGTGTATGCTTTTGTGATGCTTTGTGTTTAATGTCAGTATATGTGTTTGTGATGATTTCTGTGTGAGATATGAGGGGAAAAAAAGTAAATTTTGCACTTAATATTTTTTTCTTATTTTATACATTTGGTGTCATTGGAAAGTCCAGACTCCGACCTTTCCAATGATACCTCACATGACTTTGTGCGGTGTAAAAATCAGAGACGCAGGGATGCAAAGAACCCTCCCTTGCACCCCTCAAAGCAATGCGCCGGTTTAGGTGTTTGATGGAACAATGTGTAATAACGCACTGTGTCATCACCTCCACACTTGCTGGCATTGTGGGAAATGAGAAGGTGAGTTAATGCAGCATCACTGGTCACATTTTAATTGAAATCTGACCAATAGTACTGTAAAACTTTATATATTTTTGCATGCAAAGCCGTGCTCTGGCCTTTCCAATGATACCAAGCATGGCCCTGCATCCTTTATGGTGCAGGAGATATGGGGGTCCAAAGGACCCCTGTATCTCCTCCTATTGGGATTTCCCTGCCTGACTGGGGGGAGGTCCCTTTCTGACATCATTGCGGCCATGCGCGATGATGTCAATGGGTGTGAGGTCCCAAGGAGTGGCCTGACTTCCAGAAAGTCAGACCACCGTGGGCTTCTCCCCAGACCCACGAAGGTCTCCCCCAAGGCTGCAGGGAACCCATGAAGTCCACCACACGTCATCCACAGCCAAGGGGTTAAGCTAATCCTGGTGGAGACCTTAGTTTCCAGTCGCATTATGTGGTGGAGGTGTAGTTGGTCGTTTAATTAATTTCACGCTATAAAGCGGTGTTTCAGTGGGAGCGTGCTGGCGTTTTGTGGGGCAATTGGTATACTCCCTGCTTGTGGTATGCGTACCCCTGGGAAGCGCGTACGTACCACGGGTTGAGAACCACTGGTCCAATATGGAAAGATACTGTAACTGACTTATAAAGAAACAGCCACCTTATTGCCGCTTCACTCATTGTGTGTTCACCCCTTTTACAATCACACTATACCAGGACAAACACAAACCAACAATACAGCAGGAGCGCACAATCATTCCCAGCATCCCCCAAAACCTGTCTGTCGATGTTTGTGTAAGAAATGAGTATCACCTTGTTATTATGTATCATACCGCTCTCTGCACGTCGTACAAATAGGAACAGGAAAAATAAACAATAACACAAAATGTAAACAATGGCGTTTGAGGACTGGTACAGGTATGTGCACGCACTGCACCAATCCATCGACCTGCACAGGCACTGTGGAACTTCAGCACGAAAGTCTGCAAGAAACATAAATAGCGTAGATTACGCCAAGGAAGTTACATACGTCGTGCAAATTGCATAAGAAGCTGCAGGGACGTCTGCATTACGGAAACCCTGAGCTGAAGGAGGAGGAGCTGTATGCAACGAGGGAGAAAAAGGGAGTATTTACACCTAAAATAAAAAATTATATATATATATATATATAAATTAAAAAAAAAAACACAATCGGGCAGATGCTGTCAACAACATCTACCCAATTATTTAAAGGGCCGGTACCACCAAAAAAATGAAATGTTCTTATTGTGTTTATTTGATGTTGCTGATATCTTACACGTGTTTTATTTTTCTCTTATGTTTAGTTAAGAAAATATTTTCCTCTATATGTGTCACTGGGTACATCCATTGTGTGATATTTTCCTCTATATGTGTCACTGGGTGCATCCATTGTGTGATATTTTCCTCTATATGTGTCACTGGGTGCATCCATTGTGTGATATTTTCCTCTATATGTGTCACTGGGTGCATCCATTGTGTGATATTTTCCTCTATATGTGTCACTGGGTGCATCCATTGTGTGATATTTTCCTATATGTCACTGGGCGCATCCATTGTGTGATATTTTCCTATATATGTCACTGGGCGCATCCATTGTGTGATATTTTCCTCTATATGTGTTACTGGGTGCATCCATTGTGTGATAACTTAGCACTTGCATCCAAGTAGAGCGGTGCTGCGGGGTTAGCTGAGTGTGATGTACGAAAGATGGCCGCCTCCACGGAGCAAATAATCCAATAAGGAAATGTTCAGTTTGCAGGTTTGGTGGAGCAAAACAGCAAATGTTTATTGGAACATGGGAAACATTAACACTAAAGATGTAATAAAATGGACAAAAGTGGATTTTGCAGACACAGCACCTTTCATTAAGCGATCCTCTGCCCTTTCGCTTCCATATTCACAGCCAAAGTGTTCAGTGAGGCAGCTGCAGCAAACTGAACGCACCTCAGATCACTGACAGATAAGTGCTGCCTGCTTGAAACCATGGGCAGCTCCTTCTCCCAAACCTCTGCAGCCCCCAGAGTCAGATTGCAAGCTCAGAGGTTTAATTTCTCCCTGTATTAGGCCGTGCACACAAACCTTGCTATACACAGATTGTGACAGTCAGCCTCTGCACAGCTCTTGCTGCATTAAGGAGAGGAGCCTCTGAGCTGAGAGCTGGAGGGAGATTGTGATGTGCAGCCAGTTTTTTTATCAGGACCTGTCCTGTGTTTCTCCTAGGGCCCCCCTCAAATACCAGGGCCCCCCTCAAATACCTTCTTGTACTCCAGCAGCACGTGGAGGCTCATGGCTCTGTCTGTGGAAGGAGGGGGTGGAGTCAGCACAAGGAGCTGCAGCCTCCATGTGAGGTCCTTTGATTAGGGCGTGTCCAGGCCTAAGCAGTCAGGAAACCTCAACTGGCTTCCTCCCATTTGGCCCCACCCCCTGTGGCGCACCCTCTCTGACATCATCAGAGGGGGCCCACCGGGCCTAGGAAGGCTGCAGTGCTTCCACAGAAGCCTGGGGCCTCCAAAAAACACAGAGCCACTACTGTAAAATGGCCCCAGCAGCCCCCAAACAAAGCAGCCTGCTTTGGGCCCCTCAACTATGACTAGGCCTGGGGCAACTGCCCCTTTTGCCCCTCCTTAAAGACGGCCCTGCACAGGCCTTTATAGGGGAGCCAGTACAGGAGTGCAGACTCCCTACCAAGTGAGTGCATTTCATTCCATCACTTTTTTGCTCGTGTTTTATAAATAATCTGCAATATTTATATATTCGTTTATGGAGACAAATTCTAGAAAGTCTTAAGCGGGAGCATGAAAGATCAAAGGAAAACAAAGGCACGCCGCCTTACAGTAACCATAAGCGTATATTGAGCCAACATTATGAAAGGCTCAGTGACATGTGAGTGATTTATGACTTTATACCATTCCAGAGGATCTGGGAGAAGGTCTGCAATACTTTTTTTTTGTGAAAGTATTTTGCCAGGAAGGATACATTGAGATTTCTCTTGTTTTCATGTATGTCCTGGGTGGCGAGTATGTACCGTTAGGTGTCTCGCCCAAGGACACGTACTGGAGAGGTGCTCTGGCTGGGATTCGAACCTGTGTCTCCACGGTTATAGAGCAGTGATGTTACTCCACCCAGCTGATCACTCTTACCTCCTTTTCGACACAAACCCATAGAAAAGGGGGGGGTTCTACTTTGTAAAGACCACAAGCCTAAATGCTGAGCCATCACTTGGTAAGGCTCCGCAGCAGGTGAGTTGACGTCCTAACATCCCCAACATTATAAACTATTTTTTAATTTGTTGCACTATTTCTTTTAACTGTTCATACATGGGTCAATGCAGTGACGTGGGGGGGGGGTCCTTGGATACCCCAGAGTCCTCCATCGATATCATACTGAGAGCGGACTGATACATTATTACAAAAGGCGATACTTAGCTCTTATACGAAAAATTGAAAGTCTAAATTCTGGGCGAGGCCGGCATTGATTGTGCGTTCCTCCTGTCTAACGGGTCTTATATGATAAAAAGTATATATATAAAAATCTGTTCCTGGAAAACCGATCCCCCCCCCCCAAGAACTTTATGAATACACTGCTTTGACATACGCGCAGGACCATTAGCAGGCTCCCTCCTCCCGTCGCACCGCGCCGCTCTCACGGCTCCGGATCACGCTTCCCTTATATAATTTTTTTCACTTTAAAACCATAACCAAAGATATCTGGGATGCGCGCATGACATCGAGTTCTCGCCCAGTGCTTGAACACTAAGTGGACATGGTTAATTTGAAGCTATTGAATTCACTCCTTGCTTTGATCTCCATGCCACGAGGTCTCTACGGCTGAGCTGCTGCTGACATTCACAATAGCGACGCCAATTGTTTACACAGAGAGGCGTCAGGCTAGAGCTCCCGGGCCAAAACGTCTTGCATTGTTTTATAATAATCAACCTTAGAGAATAATGAATGCGGCGGCGCTAACAGCGACAAACGGACAATGCAGGCACAACGCGCGACCTGTGAAACATTGCACCCGAGTGGAAACGTGTCTCTGCCTTAAAAACGCCGAACGCCTGAACAGCGAAAAGTGATCCAGGCAGGTGGGGAAACCGAGAACTTCATGCAAAACTAAATAAAACCTACAACAACCCCCCCTCCTCCCCAAAAAACATCGGTCCATAAGGAAAAGTGATAATAAATCAGATAATAGGAAGAACACAAACTCACAAGCGCTGAGTGGGACGGTGCTGCTCAACGCTCCACAGGGGCATGAAGACCCTCAGGTAACTAGGATATTCCTGGGAGATAGTGTGTATATACAGTTGTGTTCAAAATTATTCAACCCCCAATGCTGTAAAGGGTTTTAGGGAATTTAGTGTACATTTGTAATTGTATTTAGAATGAAATCCTACAAGGACTTTTTAAAGAACCATATGCAACTAAAATGACATCAATTGGTTTTGTAATACAGTAGTAATTGTTTCTTTTGTGAATTCTTCATTGACACAATTATTTAACCCCTTAAAGACTACCACTCTGAAGAACAGAGGTTCATTCAAGTGTTTTCAATCAGGTATTGAAAACACCTGTGAATGTCACGGAGCAGCAATAAAGCATAATAAGCACCAATTAGGCAGCTTTAAAATGACTGTGATACTCCGCTCCTTCTAGACATTTACTGGTGTGGTTACAAACATGGTGAAGTCAAGAGAATGGTCCAGGAAGACAAGAGAAGAGGTGATTACTCTTCACAGGAAGGGCAATGGCTATAAGAAGATTGCAAAGATGTTAAACATACCAAGAGAGACCATAGGAAGCATCATTCACAAATTCAAGGCAAAGGGCACTGTTGAAACGCTACCTGGTCGTAGCAGAAAGAAGATGCTGACTTCGACTGCTGTTCGCTACGTGAATTGTAGAATGGAGAAAAGTCCCCGTGTGACTGCTGAGGAACTGAGAAAAGATTTGTCAGATGTGGGTACTGAAGTTTCAGCTCAGACAATACGGCGCACACTGCGTAATGAAGGCCTCCATGCCAGAACTCCCAGGCGCACCCCCTTGCTGTCTCCAAAGAATAAGAAGAGTCGACTGCAGTATGCCAAAAGTCATGTGGACAAACCACAGAAGTTTTGGGATAGTGTTCTGTGGACTGATGAAACAAAATTAGAACTGTTTGGGCCCATGGATCAACGCTATGTTTGGAGGAGGAAGAACAAGGCCTATGAAGAAAAGAACACCTTGCCTACTGTGAAGCATGGCGGGGGGTCAATCATGCTTTGGGGCTGTTTTGCTTCTGCAGGTACAGGGAAGCTTCAGCGTGTGCAAGGTACCATGAATTCTCTTCAGTACCTGGAGATATTGGATGACAATGTGATGCAGTCCGTCACAAACCTGAGGCTTGGGAGACGTTGGACCTTTCAACAGGACAATGATCCCAAGCATACCTCCAAGTCCACTAGAGCATGGTTGCATATTAAAGGCTGGAACATTTTGGAGTGGCCATCGCAGTCACCTGACTTAAATCCAATTGAGAACCTCTGGTGGGACTTAAAGAAAGCAGTTGCAGTGCGCAAGCCTAAGAATGTGACTGAACTGGAGGCTTTTGCCCATGACGAATGGGCGAAGATACCCGTAGATCGCTGCAAGACACTTGTGTCAAGCTATGCTTCACGTTTAAAAGCTGTTATAACTGTAAAAGGATGTTGTACTAAGATTGAATGTCACTTGGGGGTTGAATAAAACTGATAATGATGTGAGCACAGAAAAGACATTTGTGGTTATTTCATTATAAATGTTATGTTATATTTGTCTGACCTACACGTGCCTCTTTGATTTAATTGTAAGCAAGATGACTGAATGATCAAAATCAATGTCAACTGGCCAAAACACTCAATTTCAGTGGGGGTTGAATAATTTTGAACACAACTGTATATATATATATATATACACACACACACACGCACGAGCTGGACCAACCTCATAAGCATGAAAAAAAAAATGTATTTAGATCACAAGAAAGACCAAAACAATCTCCCTTCAAAAAGCAGAAAAATATCCACAAATCAGCACCGTGCTCTATTCCCACGCCAGGCGACAGAAAACCAGCGTCCAGCCCCACCTCATGTACAAAACATCACAAAATAAATAATCGGTGCTAAAAACTCCCATATTCTCCCGATAAACAAACAAAAAGGTTTTAGTTCCGCTCGATTGGCCATTTAGTTTTTTAGCCCACGTGACGCGTCAAGGCAACCTCGAACCTTGACCCTCCAGATGTTTTGTTAATACATCTCCTATGATGCTCAGCCATATTCATCCAGGATGCCATGCGTCTCTGCCTCGTGACGTCACGGTGTAAACCTTACATAAAAACTATTATATATAAATTAGGGCTGCAGCTAACTATTATTTGCATATTCGATTAGTTGACCGATTATTTTTTCGATTAATCGGATAAAAAAAAATCTCTTTTTTTTTTTACTTTAATAAAATCAACCCCAGCCCCCTCCTTTATTTTGTAATAATTTGTGTAGTGTATATTGCAAATTGCGGAGGGGCGTGGCCAGCTGTGAAGGGAAGAAGACGTACTTTTCTGGAGCTCCGCATGGTGTCTTTACGAGGTTTTTTTTGGGGTGACCCACTTGGATGCGAACCCATTATTTGAGACCCTGAAGGCTGGCCATCAGGGGTGTAACCTCCGGAGCCTGCTTTGCTTCCCCCCTCCGGAGCTGAGACGTGATTCTGGCCGTCTGATCCTCGGCTGAAGTGCTCTGCCGGCGGCCATCTTGGGGCCTGTTCCCCAGCCTTGTCGAGCTCTTCTCCACGGCTCCTCTCTGGGCGGATGTCTGCTGCCTGCCAGGGGGGTGGAGGGCCCCCATCCCCAGGTTGCTGTGGTGGCTGCTCCACTGAGATCGGGTGCGGTGAGTGGACTGCGGAGCCAGGTCACCCCCCCCGAAGAGAAAATGGATAGGCTAGCAGGCCTAGAAGCCTGCTTGGAGTTACTGGGGGAGGCGGATTCAGATCCGATTACCAAGGGAAAGTGGCACCAAATGATGGCCGTGCTATGGCACTGTTGAGGAGCAGATTCACCCAGAGATGCCGAGTCTGAAGCGGCCATGGTCACGGAGGAGTTGGATGTTGCTGCGCCTGTCCGGTGTGTGGCTGCTGCGGCGGATGCTGTGGTGGTTGAGCCGCGGAGTGTGGAGTCGGGAGTCCCGGAGCCACAATTGAGCTTTCCGAGTCCAGGTGGACCTCTGAACCGTCGGAGGGCATCGGGAGGCCTGCTTCCGTGAGACCTGCTGGGATGTCGTTCTCTCTGCTGTCTCCCGCGACCCTCCCCCTACGGGGTCTGCGTCGGCTGTGCTGCTCGGAGTTGGGGACCTGTGCGCTAAGGGGAGGCAGTGCTGGTCCTGGCCCCGGGTTGTGGCCAGTGCGGCTTCGGTGGGGGGCTCTGGATGCTGACCGATCGGCGTGCCCTGAGCGGTGAGTACGGGCCAGAGGAGGACTTTTGCGCCGTGTCCCTGCTGGATACGGGTTGAGGGAGCCCTTCCTGATTTTCCCGTTAATCTCAGGCCCAGCATATCCCGACCTTGAGATTTCCCCCCCCACCCCGTAGACACCCGATGTTTGGGAGTTCCCCCTCTCTAAGCTTTTTGATTTTCTCCCTTTCTTGCTGTGCTCCTTTGATGACTTTAGCTCCCCCCCCCCATTTTTTGTTCAGCGGACTCTTTTTGATTTTTAGCTGAGTGTTTTTCCTTGTGACACCCCTGAAGTTCCCGGAGGACTCACTTTCTTGTGTTTATGTAATGTATACACCCCGCTGGATGACTTTTACTTTTTATTTTGTCTTTTTTTCCGAGAGGTCTTTCCCTTCCGATGAAACCCCCCACCCCAATGTCTTTTTCTGAGGACGATTTGCCTTTTCCGGCAGATACTGTTGACTTTTTTGAAATATCCAGCGTTTTTTTGCCTCTATTATTCTCTGATGCTGAGTGTTAGCGAACTTTTTTTTTTTTCCGGAAATATCTTTGCGGTCATAGCAAGGCCCTGCGAGGCGGTCATAGCAAGGCCCTGCGAGGCGGGCATAGGAAGGCCCTGCGAGGCGGGCATAGGAAGGCCCTGCGAGGCGGGCATAGGAAGGCCCTGCGAGGCGGGCATAGGAAGGCCCTGCGAGGCGGGCATAGGAAGGCCCTGCGAGGCGGGCATAGGAAGGCCCTGCGAGGCGGGCATAGGAAGGCCCTGCGAGGCGGGCATAGGAAGGCCCTGCGAGGCGGTCATAGGAAGGCCCTGCGAGGCGGTCATAGGAAGGCCCTGCGAGGCGGTCATAGGAAGGCCCTTCGAGGCGGTCATAGGACGGCCCTTCGAGGCGGTCATAGGAAGGCCTTCGAGGCGGTCATAGGAAGGCCCTTCGAGGCGGTCATAGGAAGGCCCTGCGAGGCGGTCATAGGAAGGCCCTGCGAGGCGGTCATAGGAAGGCCCTTCGAGGCGGTCATAGGAAGGCCCTTCGAGGCGGTTATAGGAAGACCCTGCGAGGCGGGCATAGGAAGGCCCTTCGAGGCGGTTATAGGAAGGCCCTGCGAGGCGGGCATAGGAAGGCCCTTCGAGGCGGTCATAGGAAGACCCTGCGAGGCGGTCATAGGAAGGCCCTGCGAGGCGGTCATAGGAAGGCCCTGCGAGGCCTTCACTTCGTGTGATTTGTGTTTATGCAAAATCCATAAATAAAGAGTTAAGAAAAAAAAACATACGTAAATTGCATACTGTTCGCACAGAAGGTACACGACCTCCTGGTCACAGTGATGGATTGATGTTGCGTGCGCAGCTTACGCTCATGTCTGCTTTCTCCCCAAACGGACGCTGCTACAAGCGATCAGACCTGATGTCGGCACGAAAGCAGGGTGAGAAGATGGGAGTCACTCCACGCTGCCTGACCACTTTAATAAGCTATAGTGATCAGGACATGTAGGGTGTCCCTTTTCAATTATCTCATGAACAAACGGAACGGGAGGAGGGTCTGGAGGTGGAAGGGAGGGAGTTTGGGCAAGAGACTTGACCGGAGTATGAGAGGGACGGGGTTTGGGCAAAAGACTGGACCTGAGTGTGGGAGGGAGTTTGTGGGAAGGGACTGGACCAAAGGGAGAGAATAGCAGCTCCAGACCAAAGAGGGGTCAGCAGGCAGGTTGAGGTGGTGACACAGGACTCCAGCTTCATTTATGTATAAAACACATGTATAATACATGGGTACACATGCTCATACCCAGTGGCAGTATCCCCTGGTTTGTGTTATCACCCTGCTACAGTTGTAAACTGAATAAAACCAAACTGGTTTTGTCTGACATAAAGCTAGAACTAAATCATACCGAGTAAAGCAGTGGCGCGTCTTCTCCAATCAGCTCTGAAGCAGAATCTGAGGTCATAACGTTTAACTCAGTCTGGCTTTAAAGAGTGTCCTGTGCACAAATCCAACAATCGACAACCAATTAATCGATAATGAAAATAGTTGTCGTTCAGAGCGCGGGGCCGGACGATTGGCATCAAAAAAATATTTACGGAGCGCACGCTGCGGGCTTCTAGCAGTATTTTGGAATCGATCCAGGGTCTACAAAGTATCACTTGGGACTTACACTGGAAGAGACGCAGATGTTAAACATATTCTTCCTCCATTAGGTAGGTGTGTGTGTGTGTGTCAGTGTGTGTGTGGTTTCCCCATTAATTTGTGATCAGGCCGTCCCCGATAAAGAGATCATGAGGTGCACCGATGGCCTTATCTCATCTGATTTTCTGTCTACTCTACGCACTCACTGTGTTTCTGTGTCACTCTATGACGTAAGTCCTGTATGACGTCCCAAGGGGTCCCCATCACCCCTGGCCGTCTGAGATATCACTTGATGTTTTAAGTAGGAGTCCTCATCACCCCTGGTCTTCTGGGATATCACGTGTTGGCTAAAGATGTCACTGGACAAGTCCATGCTTGTTGTTGTGGGTACTTGGAAAAGTAAACTTCCATCCTGGATACTTTAATCCAGTATCCGTGAGGCATTTGATTCGTCAATGAAACAAACGTCTTTCCTGCCTTTATAGATTTATAAAGATACTTCATTTTTATTTTCCAATTTCCATTTCATGGGCCTGAAAGGGTTATTAGAATTTCACTATATTTTGTCTTTGGGAAAAAAGCATCCAGAGAGCACCGAACAGTGAATTTCCCCGTACAGTGCAACTTCGCGGCCATTCGGCTATTCAAAGAGCAAACAGTTTGCCAAATATTGGCAAATTGCCTGCAAGTACGGTGCCTGTTCGGCAGCAGTGAAATCCCCCATAAAGAAGCAATGGTTAATCTATTCACAGACACCGAACAGCTGAGAAAAGTTGCCGAAGTGCCCTGCTGTTCAGTGGTTTCATTCGACAGGTTTATTCAGGAGAATCCCATAGGCTTCAATGTTAAAAATATTCCCGTTTTAATCCAATATCTAATAAATCGTTTATTATTTTATTCTGCAGTAAAAAGTCTACTTATTTTTCTGGATTTTTTTCTGCAAGATTTAGATTTCCTTTTTTTTCCTCTAACAGACTTTTTTATTATTATTCATAGGGCCATATGTATTATTTTCAAGCATTTTCATGCACTATTTTTTTTTTTTTTAAAAGCCTTATAAAAGTTGTTTTTTTTTGTTTTTTTTTACCCCCGTTCGGCGGCTGGTTGGCTTTTTTCGGATTGATTCGGCGGATTGTCCGATGCATTCGGCGGTGGGTTATCGGATCGATTCGACGTTTTTTTCAGCGCGTTATAGGATTGATTCGGCAGTTTGCGGCTACTTTCGGTGTATTGATTCGGCACACTTCGGGGACCCTGCAGTGAATGCCGAATTACACCGCATGGTCGGCGATTTAACGGCGCCAAAGTGCACCGAGAGAGAAAGCATTGAAAAATGAATAACCCCTTTAGTGTAACTTGTCGTTGCAGGGGATGCTGTCAGGGGAAGCAAAGACACAAGGGACAAAAGACAACGACAAGTGTGACTCCCTGTCTGACACACGGGTCAACAGTCGCTCCCATCGTGTCCTTAGATGAGCCTGGTGGTTTCAGCAGGAAGGCGGATATGACTGCAAGAGGTACAGCGGAAATCACAGACCTGGCAGCTTGTCTTCTGTACCCTGTGACGCCTGTACAGATCCAGGTCACTCCTTTACGTATCCGACACAAAACCAACAGAAATAGGGGTGTGCTGCGTCACGTCACTCAGGGCCGCCCACCACTCGAGTCCAGTAAGGGAGGGGACAAAAACAATGCACGGGGGGATATTTACCCAAGTGGCGCGATGGGCCGACGCTCAAAGAGATCTGAGTGAGATCCCAGGTAACCAGAAAGTAACTGTGAAAATGATGAAGCATATTTTACTCACGATCTCACCAAGTCCCTTCACGCACAGATCACTCTGCATTATACGATTATTATTTATCACTCCGCATATTATTATTATTTATCACTCCGCATTACAATATTATTATTTATCACTCCGCATAATAATATTATTTATCACTCCGCATTATAATATTATTTATCACTCTGCATTAGAATATTATTTATCACTCTGCATTATAATATTATTTATCACTCTGCATTATAATTTATCACTCCGCATTATATTATTATCACTCATTAGAATATTTATCACTCCGCATTATAATATTATTTATCACTCAGCATTATAATATTATTTATCACTCCGCATTACAATATTATTATTCATCACTCCACATTACAATATTATTATTCATCACTCCGCATTATAATATTATTCATCACTCCGCATTATATTATTATTCATCACTCCACATTATATTATTTATCACTCCGCATTACAATATTATTATCACTCCGCATTATATTATTTATCACTCCGCATTATATTATTTATCACTCCGCATTATAA
This sequence comes from Leptobrachium leishanense, assembly GCA_009667805.1. Taxonomy (NCBI): domain Eukaryota; kingdom Metazoa; phylum Chordata; class Amphibia; order Anura; family Megophryidae; genus Leptobrachium; species Leptobrachium leishanense. The sequence goes on along the minus strand of CM019065.1, from coordinate 383,796,527 downwards.
TAATATTATTTATCACTCCTCATTATAATATTTATCACTCCGCATATTATTATTATTTATCACTCCGCATTATAATATCACTCTGCATTACAATATTATTTATCACTCCGCATTATATTATTTATCACTCCGCATTACAATATTATTATTCATCACTCCGCATTATAATATTATTATTCATCACTCCGCATTATATTATTCATCACTCCGCATTATATTATTATTCATCACTCCGCATTTTAATATTATTTATCACTCCGCATTACAATATTATTATCACTCCGCATTACAATATTATTTATCACTCCGCATTATATTTATCACTCCGCATTATAATAATATTTTATCACTCCGCATTATAATATTATTTATCACTCCGCATTACAATATTATTATTTATCACTCCGCATTATAATAATATTATTTATCACTCCGCATTACAATATTATTATTTTAAACTCCGCATTATATTATTATTATATATCACGCGCATTATAATATTATTATTATTGTGTTTTGATTTGAGTAAATATAAAAAAGGACGCTGGTGCAGAATATTTTAACGTGATATATTTTTATTTCCTATACATATATATATATTTTAGAATTCACACAACACATCTGCGTATATTTCAAATTAACAAATCTGTATTTACAATAAATAAATAAATAAATACAAGGGGTGGGTGCAGTGATTGTTTAGGAGCCTGTACATTGCACGGCTTTCAGCTTTCTTTGTAGTAGTTGTTGAAGTTGATCCTCAGCAGGAAATCCTCCAGGTGCGGCTGATACCCTCGATTTACCAGTTTCGTTACGACTAGAGAAAAGAAAGGGAGGGGGCGGGGGGAAAGAGTACATTTTCAGGAGATAGAAATAATAATAAAAAAAGAGATCTATAGTATCCAGGGGACCCGCAGCCAGGATCTAGAACATTCTTAGTGTTCCGGTGCAAACAGCCGCTGCAAAGTATAGTTCCCCAGGAATTCTTATAAAATAATCTTTTATCGTGTCTACAAAAGCGTCAACGTTTCAGTCCTGTGTGGACTTTCCTCGAGACGTATCTTGAGAAAAGTCCACAGAGGACGGAAACGTTGAAGCTTTTGTAGACACGATAAAAGATTATTTTATGAGACTCCCTGGAGTGCGCGCCTTACTGGTGAACTATATATATATTGTGATACATCAACCACGCGGAATACTTGGTTCCAGCCAAACAACACGGTCCTCTAGGGAAGTGGTTGCCTACCCTGGTCCTCAGGGCCCACAAACAGTCCAGGTTTGCAGGATGTCTGAAGCACAGCACAGGGGATATGATTTGCTGCTCAGTGATTGCAGGATTCAGTCTACTTTCCCCCAAGGGAATCCTTAAAACCTGGCCTGTTGGGTGTACTTGAGGACCGCGGTTGAGAACCACTGCTCTAGGGTATAAACAGCCAGAGACTTGAAGTTGTGCAAGCGAGAGGTCTTTTTATTCCAGCATAAACAGATGCCACACTTGGCTTTGAATCACTATTGCAAGTGATTAAACAAAAAAAACTACAAAATCCTAGCTCAGTTAGAGCACTTACTAAACATACAGCGATCCTGACTATCCTGGTAACATAACATAAAAAAACAAAAGAAAATCAAAGCATTTCTTATATATATATAAAATGTGGCTGATGTGGATGCAACGAAGGTCTCGCATGAGTTGAAAGGTCAGATTTTTTATGGAATTTACGACAGAGTATATTTGTATTTATGATTTATGTAGAGCTTGAGTGTGTCCACATCACCCGCATTATAGAATTAGGAGACCGTTTGCACCGACATAACTTTTCATGTATTTCTTGCAAGCGTGTCATCTATTTGGGTTATATATATATATATAATTATTTTTTTCCAAAACATTTTACTTTAAGAAATATATAGCTCTTACCGACAAAAAGGAAGTCCGAATAGTACTTAAAGGTGTTGTAGGATTGCTGCATTAAGGTGAAGTTGGGGTGCGTGGCCGCCGTCTGTTTGCCCTTGTCGCAGGTCCACGGCTGGGAGATCAGCTGGAGGCGGAATTTGAGGATGAGGCTGAAGATGCTGTGGATGATGTTCATCAAGGGGGCGGCTTTCTCTGTGAGGAGACCCCTGAAAAAGCAAGCGTGCCAGTTAATAAGACCATGTGTCCGTTCAAACGAAAATCATTTCTGAACAGATTTCCCAATTTATCCGCAAATAAATAAGGAAAAAAAAAAACCCGTCTTTGTGCTGAGCTCGTTTTTACGCCTCACGCTTAAACGCGATTTGAAGTCATGTTTTATTGTACAACCCAGACAAATTATATATCCTTATTTTAATCAGACTCATAATAGATTATTATTATTAGATGTACACGTCATGTCCTGCCAGAACGCTAGAACAAATATATTCTGGTTGGGTCAGAGACTGTACAGACTTTTAAACAACGACTGGATGACTTCCTGCAGACACAGAATATTAAGGGTTACAATATTTAATATGTGGGTAAAGCTTCTTGATCCGAGGAGAAATCTGATGCCATCTGGGGGCAAGAATGAATTTTTCCCAGTATGTTGCATATTGGCGAGCGCTTCAGGCTGGGGTTTTTGCTTTTTTGGGATCAACAGCAGTAGGTGATGTGTGAAAGGCTGAACCCGATGGACGCACAGCTTTTTTCCAGCCTATGTAACGATGTGAAAAAATTAGAATCTCCATTCGGATTACATCGGATACAATTATTTCCCCACACTTTATCATCCGAAGCGTTGAGGTTGTGTTACTGTTCTCTTAAAATATACAATTTAAATCCCGAATGAAAACGTAATTCTTCTCTTATATTTTGGCGCAATGCGTTTCGTGACTAAAATCACTCTGTATGAAACGCTGAGCATTTATTTCTAAAAAGTGCACAAAATTCCAAATCCAACAACGGGTTAATCAGTATAATCCGCGTTATTTACTACTTCTAAAATTTTATATAAATAGACCATTAAAAGAAAAATTACTTTTAATCTACATATTACATGGGCTGAAAAATAGCCGTGCGTCCATTGGGTTCAGCCTTTCACATATCACCTGCTGCTGTTGATCCAAAAGAAGCAAAAAACCCCAGCCTGAAATGCTTGCCAATATAAAACACACTGGGTAAAAATTCCTTCTTGACCCCAGAATGGCAGTCAGATTTCTCCTTGGATCAAGAAGCTTTTACCCACATATTAAATATTATAACCCTTAATATTCTGTGTCTGCAGGAAGTCATCCAGTCGTTTTTTAAAAGTCTGTACAGACTCTGACCCAACCACCTCAACAGGCAGAGAATTCCACAGCTTTATTGTTCTCACCGTAAAAAGAAAAACAAACAACCTTCAGCAGTAAACTTAAAATAATATATATATTATTATTGTTACATTTTACAGGCAATGTTTGTTTCCTTGAAAAGGTCAGACAGGGGAAACCTACGACGCATCCAGCGTGCCCTCCGCAGTGAAACAGCTAAAGCACACGAGTGTATTATTGGAGAGGAGGTTGTTGACTATCTGTGGTGGGAAAGACATCCAGCACCGCTCTGAGCTCTGCTCTAAGACAGGGAGTCGCTTTTTGCCCCACCTGCCATGTACAGCTCAGAACGCAGACCCGCACGAGTCCGTATGTATCTGTCCGAGCAGTTATAAAGAGGTTACACCTCCCTCTCGCTAGATCTTCACAAAAAACACAAACGCAGCACTTGGACGTTCGAGCGACGCTGGCCGAGCAGCTGATACAGAGGAGGATACCTGAAAAGAGCCTTGTTGAGATATTCGGCGTGCGTCCTGTAAATCTCCTCCAGGTTGGTGACTGTGCGCAGTCTGTTCCGGAACTCGCACCAGGTGACGTGCAGGATCTGGTTGGAGATGTAGCCCTGGATGACTTTCACAAAGTGCTGCATTTCGTGACGGTAAAGCTGGAGCTGTCTGTACTGAACGGAAGCCGAGGCGTCATTCACCAGCGCTGCGGCGAGAAGAGACAACGGGAAACAAAATGAGCACACTCAATGTGTGCAGAGCGGAGCGCGCGCTACAGGACGATCCGTCCACCTCCGGACATACGCTCAGCGGAAAACACATACGTGTAATCACACCTTCACCGTATTTCTTATCCGATCGCAGCCCGGGCGGCTCAGAACTCTCTGTCCGATGATGCGCAGTCAGTCTCAAGAACAGCTGAGCATCATGGGATATGTAGTTCTGCAATATCTGGAGTGTTGAAGGTCGCCATCACAAATAAGTTGAAAGCTGCATCGAAAACACAAAGCAGCGACATGGCGGTTTGGACGAGGAGGAGAATGGCTTGCGCTGGAGGAAAGGCGTGGATGCAGGCGATCAAGAAGCTGTGACGCACATGAAACGGTCTCCGTGTCCCAATACTAGATTCATATCACACCGTCGCCCGGGGCGAGGCTTACCAGTGCGTTTCAGGTGAAACCAAACATCTGTCAGCGTCCACACCATGTGCTTCAACTGGAGCAGAAAAGAGAAGACCTTGTTGTATTTATTCATACAGGACTCTGTCACCACGATGCTCAGGGGCCAATCGATCTGCAGGGAGGAAAAACAAGCAAAGATCTGATTGCAGGAAGCCCCAGCCATATACATATACACACACACAACAAAACGAGAAGAGAGCACACAAAAAAACAATACAAAAAACAAAAACCACAACAGCAGCTAAATACGTTTAAACAGATATTCCAGATTTAACCCTTTAAATGCCCAAAAACACTTCTTAAACCCCTTCAAAAACACTGCAGTTCTTAACCCTTGCATACATTTAATACTGAGCTCTGTTGAACAATGGTGGAAGTTTCGTTTGCAATTCGATGGCCATGGATTGCGTAAGCCTGCCAACAGCGACAATGTATTCCACCCCTGGCAGGTCTTATCATACTAACCTAATGACTGCTCTTATGGGATAAACTTGAGGACTCAAGCCTTTCTAAAGCTCCCTGCAGATCAAGGTTTAAATAGGTTTAAAAAGGTTTTATAGGGCTGACACCCCTTTTGGGCAAGCACCCCTCCCTGTCACAGGTGCTCCACCCGCAGGTTCTATTTAAACCTTGATCTGCAGGGAGCTTCAGAAAGGACTGGGTCCACAGTAAGTTTATCCCATAAGAGCAGTCATTAGGTTAGTATGATAAGACCTGCCAGGGGTGGAATACATTGTCGCTGTTGGCAGGCTTACGCAATCTATGGCCGTCTATTGCAAACTAAACTTCCACCATTGTTCAACAGAGTTCAGTATTAAATGCATGCAAGGGTTAAGAAAAATGGTCGGAGCTATGGCAATTGAGTTTTAATGTGGATAAGTGCAAGATAATGCACCTGGGACGTAAAAACCCAAGGGCTGAATATAGAATATTTGATACAGTCCTAACCTCAACATCTGAGGAAAGGGATTTAGGGGTTATTATTTCAGAGGATCTAAAGGTAAGTAGTCAATGTAATAGAGCAGCAGGAAATGCTGGCAGAATGCTTGGTTGTGTAGGGAGAGGTATTAGCAGTAGGAAAAGGGAAGTGCTCATGCCACTGTACAGAGCACTGGTGAGACCTCACTTGGAGTACTGTGTGCAGTACTGGAGACCGTATCTCCAGAAGAATATAGACATCTTAGAGAGAGTTCAGAGAAGGGCTACTAAAATGGTGTACGGCTTGAAGGAGAAAAGTTACCAGGAAAGGCTTAATGATCTTAACATGTACAGCTTGGAAAAAAGACGAGACAGAGGAGATATGATAGAAACATTTAAATACGTAAAGGGAATCCACAAGGTAGAGGAAGGGAGTATATTTAAAAGGAAACAAAGTAGCAAAACAAGAGGACATAGTCTTAGATTAGAGGGGCAAAGGTTTAAAAGTAACATCAGGAAGCATTATTTTACTGAGAGGGTGGTGGATACATGGAACAGTCTTCCAGTTGAAGTGGTTGAGGCCAAAACAGTAATTGAATTTAAGCAAGCATGGGATAGGCATAAGGCTATCCTAAACAAAAGATAAATCCAGGTCAAGTATCCATGTAATTGGGCGACTAGATGGGCTGAAAGGTTCTTATCTGCCTACATTTTTCTATGTTTCTAAGAACTGCAGTGTTTTTGAAGGGGTTTAAGAAGTGTTTTTGGGCATTTAAAGGGTTAAATCTGGAATATCTGTTTAAACGTATTTAGCTGCTGTTGTGGTTTATGTTTTTTGTATTGTTTGGTGTGCTCACTTCTCGTTTTGTTTTATATTATGTTGTCTTGAGATGCACCCGCAGTGAAAGCGTAGTTAAGGTTGAGAGCTGCCCCGCTCGTATATTTTATACATACATATATATACACACACATATACAGTTGTGTTCAAAATCATTCAACCCCCACTGAAATTGAGTGTTTTGGCCAGTTTGACATTGATTTTGATCATTCAGTCATCTTGCTTACAATTAAATCAAAGAGGCACGTGTAGGTCAGACAAATATAACATAACATTTATAATGAAATAACCACAAATGTCTTTTCTGTGCTCACATCGTCAGTTTTATTCAACCCCCAAGTGACATTCAATCTTAGTACTTAGTACAACATCCTTTTACAGTTATAACAGCTTTTAAACGTGAAGCATAGCTTGACACAAGTGTCTTGCAGCGATCTACGGGTATCTTCGCCCATTCGTCATGGGCAAAAGCCTCCAGTTCAGTCACATTCTTAGGCTTGCGCACTGCAACTGCTTTCTTTAAGTCCCACCAGAGGTTCTCAATCGGATTTAAGTCAGGTGACTGCGATGGCCACTCCAAAATGTTCCAGCCTTTAATCTGCAACCATGCTCTAGTGGACTTGGAGGTATGCTTGGGATCATTGTCCTGTTGAAAGGTCCAACGTCTCCCAAGCCTCAGGTTTGTGACGGACCTTGTAGGATTTCATTCTGGATACAATTACAAATGTACACTAAATTCCCTAAAACCCTTTACAGCATTGGGGGGTTGAATAATTTTGAACACAACTGTAATATATATATATTATATATATATATATAACACATATACAGTTGTGTTCAAAATTATTCAACCCCCAATGCTGTAAAGGGTTTTAGGGAATTTAGTGTACATTTGTAATTGTATTCAGAATGAAATCCTACAAGGACTTTTTAAAGAACCATATGCAACTGAAATGACATCAATTGGTTTTGTAATACAGTAGTAAATGTTTCTTTTGTGAATTCTTCATTGACACAATTATTCAACCCCTTAAGGACTACCACTCTGAAGAACAGAGGTTCATTCAAGTGTTTTCAATCAGGTATTGAAAACACCTGTGGATGTCACGAAGCAGCAATAAAGCATAATAAGCACCAATTAGGCAGCTTTAAAATGACTGTGATACTCAGCTCCTTCTAGACATTTACTGGTGTGGTTACAAACATGGTGAAGTCAAGAGAATGGTCCAGGAAGACTAGAGAAGAGGTGATTATTCTTCACAGGAAGGGCAATGGCTATAAGAAGATTGCAAAGATGTTAAACATACCAAGAGAGACCTTAGGAAGCATCAGTCGCAAATTCAAGGCAAAGGCACTGTTGAAACGCTACCTGGTCGTGGCAGAAAGAAGATGCTGACTTCGACTGCTGTGCGCTACCTGAAGCGTAGAGTGGAGAAAAGTCACCGTGTGACTGCTGAGGAACTGAGAAAAGATTTGTCAGATGTGGGTACTGAAGTTTCAGTTCAGACAATACGGCGCACACTGCGTAAATGAAGGCCTCCATGCCAGAACTCCCAGGCGCACCCCCTTGCTGTCTCCAAAGAATAAGAAGAGTCGACTGCAGTATGCCAAAAGTCATGTGGACAAACCACAGAAGTTTTGGGATAGTGTTCTGTGGACTGATGAAACAAAATTAGAACTGTTTGGGCCCATGGATCAACGCTATGTTTGGAGGAGGAAGAACAAGGCCTATGAAGAAAAGAACACCTTGCCTACTGTGAAGCATGGCGGGGGGTCAATCATGCTTTGGGGCTGTTTTGCTTCTGCAGGTACAGCCAAGATTCAGCGTGTGCAAGGTACCATGAATTCTCTTCAGTACCAGGAGATATTGGATGACAATGTGATGCAGTCCGTCACAAACCTGAGGCTTGGGAGACGTTGGACCTTTCAACAGGACAATGATCCCAAGCATACCTCCAAGTCCACTAGAGCATGGTTGCAGATTAAAGGCTGGAACATTTTGGAGTGGCCATCGCAGTCACCTGACGTAAATCCGATTGAGAACCTCTGGTGGGACTTAAAGAAAGCATTTGCCTGCGCGCAAGCCTAAGAATGGGACTGAACTGGAGGCTTTTGCCCATGACGAATGGGCGAAGATACCCGTAGATCGCTGCAAGACACTTGTGTCAAGCTATGCTTCACGTTTAAAAGCTGTTATAACTGTAAAAGGATGTTGTACTAAGTACTAAGATTGAATGTCACTTGGGGGTTGAATAAAACTGATAATGATGTGAGCACAGAAAAGACATTTGTGGTTATTTCATTATAAATGTTATGTTATATTTGTCTGACCTACACGTGCCTCTTTGATTTAATTGTAAGCAAGATGACTGAATGATCAAAATCAATGTCAAACTGGCCAAAACACTCAATTTCAGTGGGGGTTGAATAATTTTGAACACAACTGTATGTATATATATATATATATATATATATATACACACACACACGGACACATACATTCTCTCTCTGTCAGGTTGTTTAATCTTTATTCATTATTGGAAAAATGTTCCAAAATCTTTAAATTATTAAAATACTGTATAAAACGCCCTCGAGGCCGTGTTTGCCTCATATGCCCCGAAATGAATGAATGCTGTGTTTAGATTTTCACCCCGTTCCTGAGACACCTCATTATTATACACAAATATGAACACCAACCTGAGGAAAAATACCAAATCCAGAGCACGTCTGGTCCCCAGAATTCCAGATAAGGGACACTCAGGGCAATATTGACTGTTGGCTCTAGTGCTGGCGCTCTGCTGTGTGAGTGCTAACATTAGGTTAAGTGGCTCCAGCGCGGGAGCACCATATCACAATCCCATCCACTAACGGGTTAAAAAAAACTGTTAGCGAATCAGTATTAGCGCTTTTCAGCGCGAGGTTACTGTACTTTGCGCTTTTATGCTTAACACGGGGAGCGCAAAGTATTAATTAGCGTTAGGATCACAAGGTCCTAACCTTATTTACTGTGCCGCTGCGGTTACTGAAACGTTACTCACAGCCAGGACCTGGCGCTCAGTGATACGGCTTCTGCGGAATCAGTCAGCACCAGCTGAACTGCCCCCCCCCCAAATCACATACTCACCTCCCATGCCGCGGCGAGAACGGTGGCTCCATCCGCTTCTTCTTGCCACCGAGAGCAGAGAGAGACTGGGGGAAAAAGCTGCCAGTCTCCCTCCGCGATCACTCCGCTGACCTGCCGGATCTCACGGGGGAGGAGAAATGCTGCCAGTCAGGTGACCTGGCAGCAGAAGCCTCCATGGTGTCCTATGGACTGGAGGGGACGCCCGGGACGGGGCTTAGCGCTGCCTCGAGTATCCTGTGGCTTAGCCGAAGCAGCACCTGCCCTGTAATATGGAGCTAAAACGGGGACGCTATGGAGCAGCCTGCAGGCGCGCATTATCCGCCGGAGCGTCCCCGTTTCAGCGGCAGCAATGTAACGCTGCCCTCAGTCTGTATATTGAACAAAGGAAGCGCTTTCCTCACCCTGTATTTTAAGTCCAGGCAGTTGAGAGTATCCGGAGCCGTTGGCATAAACACTTCTGGAAGGTATTTCAGGGCAAACGAGAGGTTGGACGCCAGGCGAGAATCCCCGTGCAGGCTGTACTGCAGCGCTTTGCTCAGGACGGTGTTCAGAACCAGCGGGTTGAGCATCTCGCTGGGCCGATGTCCTGATCCGAGCTGCGGAACAAAAAGAAGGTTGGTCACTTAGACGTAGACGCACGGACAGGTGTAACCGGATAACGCTTCCCCGGGATCCGCCACCGGACTCGACATACCAACGTCTGATCGTGGATAGGAGGTCAGGGTGCAACAAACAGCTCAACGTAAAGCAACTCCGACACTCACTGCCCTGGCACGAGCATACCAAAAAACAATGACTTCTGGTACAGGAGAAGAGACGGTCCGGCACACCCCACCTCCTCTTAAAAATGCAATGAGAGGAGAGACGCACCAGCTGTAGTTTGCACAGATCAATATTTAGTAGAGGTGCACCGAAATGGAAATTTCCGTCCGAAACGGAAATTTCGGGATCAGTTCGGCTGAAAATCGATACCGCAAATCAGTCATGAGAACCTGGGCCTGGAGGAGCAAGCTGCTTGGCCGGCCTCCAGGCTCAGGCGAGCCCCCGGCTGGGCCGGGCCTCCAGGCCCTATTTTGAAAGGAAAAATTTTGGCCGATTTTTTTTGGCTGAATTTTCGGCCAAAACCGAAAGCACCATTTTCAGCCGATAATTTTCGGTGGCCGAAATTTCGGTGCATCCCTAATATATAGCATGGAGAGAAAAATCGAGGTGACATTTTGGTCCATAAAGGCCCGATCTCCATCCTGAATAAAGATCCAGTGTGCCTCTCACCTTCTAAGTATCTGTGTCTGGGCCATAGCGCCCCCTGCGGGAGAGCGCCGTGTGCAGTTGGCATGCAAGGAAGGGGCTCTTGTAACTCAAATCTAATTTCTTATACTCTTAAAATTGCAATGCTCCGATTTATTGGGTCGCAGCGCCGCGTCTCAGGCCGGGCTCTGATCCACAAAGCCCCGAAACTGAACGCAAATTGGGTGTTTCTGTTTGGCGATTCCATTCCACAAAAAAAAAAAATATATATAATACAGTGACTTTGCCATTTCGTGAATGGCCACCGCATTTTCCTAAAATCGGGAGTCGCCGAAGAAGCTACAGAACATCGGCGAAGAAAAGATGTTGTCTCGTATTCCCCTAATGGGTTAAAATCAATAAAAATGTATTAAAAATGTTCTAAATAATAAAAAAGACCCCTTTTAAAAATAATAATGTCTGTTAAAAAACTTTTAAAAATGTCATTTTTTTAATTTTTTAATACTAAAATTACAAGGTCTTTTAACCCCTTCACCACCAAATGATTTTCCAAAAAAATATTTTTAGAAACCAGTGTTTTTATTGTAAAATCAATTTTCATTAGTCATTACAGTAAATAACCCATTTTAACCAGTAGATGGTGCCACCTACTGCCAAATGGAGAGGTTTGAACGGCTGGTCTATGTTGGTTTTTTTTCCGCTGCATCGGCTGCTGACAGCCCGATATTTCACAGCTTTCAGCAGCTGATTTTACAGTTTTATCTCTTTGGCCATTATGCGCACAGGGCTAAAACTTTGGGGGCAACTTCTGCAGTCCAAAAGCAAACGATATTGATTTCTTTTGTCCTTCAGAGCTGGAGATCGAGATATCCTGATATCGGGCACCAGATGCCTTTGAAGCCCGAGATATCTCGATAGTGAAGGGGTACATAAAATTAAAAAAAGGAGGGGGGGTGTTTTACGAAAAATAAAAATAAGTCTTAAAAAATATATATATTCCATTTATTACATTGAAACTTATGGAATTTGCTGGTTTGAACCCGTCGACTTGAAACACCGAAAATCAGGGCATGTCGCTGAAATTTCGGTGCAATTTGGCGTTCTGCGAATAGACAAATCGATAGTCTCTAATGTGCCGGTGAATTGCACCGTATTACGCTGTTGGCTCGCCTGTATGTGGCCAATTGACAGCTTGGTGAATAGATGAATTTCCCTGACCGGTGGAATACACCATTTGGTGCAATTTGGGACCAATTCTGAGGTTAGTGAATAACGCCTTCAGATCCGTGCGGGCCCAAACATTCTCTTTCAAGCCCGATAAATGGGAGTTTTGCATTTCAAGATGAGGTGTGCTGGATCGCTCTTTGCTGCTGGTACGCGGTGAGCCTCGGCGAGGCCTGGGTCACATCGCACCCTCGGCGTGACAAGTGATAATTTGCATTTCTATGTAGGTGCATTATTTCATTTATTTCGGTATATGACACCGCGGGTGCGCCCATAATTCCCCAAACAAAGAGTACGGGGGCAGGTTAGTCCTGGAGACGCGGAGCTCGGTGACATTTCTTGCAGACGCGCGGCTGAGATTGCTGTGAATTATTATACGTGTCTATTATTAGCTTTTCAGCTTTATTTTCCGGGTTAATCTTTATATTCGTGTTGTTTTTAATATCTTGCATTTTATTACTTTGTATTTCTGTAACAATTCAATGCTCTTGAAAACTAGAGAAATCTCAATGTATCTTTCCTGCTAAAATACTTTATAAATACATAAATTTGTGTGGCGGCCTCCGCTCCTCTCGCCAGACAGGACGCTTTATTTAACCCCTTAAGGACCACTGACGTACAAAGTACGTCCTTGGGAAAACTCCCCTTAAAAGGTCCAAGGACGTACCATGGTCCTTTATCCCCTCTCACTCCCTACAGTCACTGCTCTGCTCCCACACAGACTGACTTCTCTGACGTCTGCCCAGCATTTTTATAGGCCCCAGCCGTCGCAATGACGTCACTTTCAGGCGTCCCCCTGCTCCTGCAGGGGGATCCTGAAAGGGGAGGGGTTTGTCCTTTAGACGCCTCTCCCTCCCAAATGGCTGAAGCTATAAAAAAAATAAAATAATAATAATAAAAAAAAAAAAGAAAAGGTACCGCCAGAGAGGGCAGAGTCTGCTCTTTTCATCGGTACCTCTCTTTAACCCCTTAGCTGCCGGATTGCAATTCGCACCCAGAAGTGGCTGACATCTTGGATGTCAGCTAAGCCTCTGGGTCACCCCCCCCCACTGACGTCGTCGCCATATGTGCGATGACGTCAGTCGGTCAGTTAACCCCCTAGCTGCCAAGTGGAGCTAGGGGGATCCTTTGGATTCCCGTATCTCCCGATCCGTGGCAGCTAGAGGGTCATGTTTGATATCATTGGAAAGGCCAGATCATCACCTAGGTTTGGTGGAAAAAAGAAAAATAATAAAGAAATAATAATAAAATAATTTAAACGTTTTTTTTTTTTAAATAAAAAAATTGTCCGGGTCTTATAATAAACTAGGGCTCCAATTGACGTTTAAAAATGATGAGCATAAAATGGTCAGAAAGAGCTCAGCGCACAGAGGTTAAATGGCTCAGCCATGAGGGGGTTAGAAAGTAAAAACATGAGTATTTCTAATCTCCGGACAAAATTTCGAAGCTATTTCGCCGGGGTCATTTTTTTGGCGTTTTTTGGGATTAAGTTTGAAAAAAGTGTTTTTTTCATCATATTTTCTCTTTATAGTAAATTATACGATATGATGGAAATAATGGTATTTTTAGAAATTCCATTTAATGGTGAGAAAAACGGTGTATAATATGTGTGGGTTCCATAAACGAGTAAGAGGAAAATTTGACCTAAACACAAACAGCGCAGAAACGTAAAAACAGCAGCAGGCACTTCCGTAAAGACAATGGTAAAACCGCCCGGTCGCTAAGGGGTTAAAGGACCGAGTTACCTTTTCAAAGAGCAGGTTGCTGAGTGACTGCGCAAATTCGCCGTCCTCCATAAGCAGGAAGTGCCTTATTGCCTCAAAGTGCTTTTCCATGTTCAGTTCCACAAAGTAGAAATCCACGATGGCTTTATTTACCAGCGAGACGCTGCGAAAGCCAAGGGAAGGGGTTAATGAAATGCCACACGTGCCCAGCGAGGCTTTAATACACCATCCTGACACACAGCGCCGGGAAGGGATTTAGCTTCTCGTACCGTCGTGGCTGCCCGTTCATACTCACTGCGACACCATGGGGGCTGTGACGGAGGAATTCATCAGCACCGGCAGAGACAGGAGCTCCATGAGATGAACCGCAGTTTCGTCTGTGGCAGAACGCGAGTCTGGATCCGCCGGGAACGAAAAGTGCCTGGAAAATCCGTGACTCACAGAATGGAGGACTGGAGGGGCGGCTGATAAGACATGGCAGAGAAAAGGTTAACGTAACGTATAGGAAATATTTTCTTCTAATAAATCTGATTGAAAGAAAGAAACTTCTACACAGTGACGGCAAGAGACGGAGGAAAGAGGGGAGGGACGCACGGGGGGGGGGGGGAGGCCTAAAGGGGCTCGCGGGAGGGGGGGGGCAGGAGACCGAAAGGGACGCGCGGGGACAGGAGGCCGAAAGGGACGCGCGGGGACAGGAGGCCGAAAGGGACGCGCGGGGACAGGAGGCCGAAAGGGACGCGCGGGGACAGGAGGCCGAAAGGGACGCGCGGGGACAGGAGGCCGAAAGGGACTGAGCCGGGACAGGAGGCCGAAAGGGACTGAGCCGGGACAGGAGGCCGAAAGGGACTGAGCCGGGACAGGAGGCCGAAAGGGACTGAGCCGGGACAGGAGGCCGAAAGGGACTGAGCCGGGACAGGAGGCCGAAAGGGACTGAGCCGGGACAGGAGGCCGAAAGGGACTGAGCCGGGACAGGAGGCCGAAAGGGACTGAGCCGGGACAGGAGGCCGAAAGGGACTGAGCCGGGACAGGAGGCCGAAAGGGACTGAGCCGGGACAGGAGGCCGAAAGGGACTGAGCCGGGACAGGAGGCCGAAAGGGACTGAGCCGGGACAGGAGGCCGAAAGGGACTGAGCCGGGACAGGAGGCCGAAAGGGACTGAGCCGGGACAGGAGGCCGAAAGGGACTGAGCCGGGACGCGGGCAAGGAGGCTGAGCGCGGGCAAGGAGACTGAGCGCGGGCAAGGAGACTGAGCGCGGGCAAGGAGACTGAGCGCGGGCAAGGAGACTGAGCGCGGGCAAGGAGACTGAGCCCGGGCGCGGGCAAGGAGACTGAGCCCGGGCGCGGGCAAGGAGACTGAGCCCGGGCGCGGGCAAGGAGACTGAGCCCGGGCGCGGGGAAGGAGACTGAGCCCGGGCGCGGGGAAGGAGACTGAGCCCGGGCGCGGGGAAGGAGACTGAGCCCGGGCGCGGGGAAGGAGACTGAGCCCGGGCGCGGGGAAGGAGACTGAGCCCGGGCGCGGGGAAGGAGACTGAGCCGGGCAAGGAGACTGAGCCCGGGCGCGGGGAAGGAGACTGAGCCCGGGCGCGGGGAAGGAGACTGAGCCCGGGCGCGGGGAAGGAGACGGAGCCGGGGATGGACTGAGTCATTACTTACACATTAACGCGTAACAGTCTTGGTATTTCTCCAGGCAATACTTCTCTGCCAAAACCCGCAGATATTCCTGCTCCTTCTCCCACGTGTCGTCAGGGATTGCAGAGGCTGCGTCTTCCTCCGCTTCCGGTATGGGTTGACCAGCATCAGATTCACCGGCTTCATTTAATGCTCTGTCCTTGCCGGTAGATGCAGGATCCTGAGATAAAAGCTTTAACGGCATAAACAGAGTAACGGTATATTATAAAATCATATTATATCCCAATAGAGCCGACACGCGGCGTAAATACATAAGATCAGCGGAGATACACGACTGTCTACTGAGGCCCAACATACAGGCAGCGGATTGTGACATTAAAAGGGATAAAGATGGCTCGGAGCGTAAAACAGACAACGCAGAGAGAAGCAGGAGCTGCGGGAAGGACGTGGATTCATGTAAACGAATCGCTGACACGATCAAAGTTACCTGCTCGCTCTGGATGGAGCATGAAGAGGCCACCGCTGCCGCCCGAGCTGCGCTCCCTGATTATCGAAAGAGAAGAGGTTACGTTACGACATGGAAACATTTTACCCGAGTGAATAAAGGAGAGGGACGCGGCATCAATTCCGAATGATGAGATCTCAATACACAATGTATCTGTGATCAGATAAAGGGATGTAAACATCAGAATTAAAAGCGATTTGAAGACAAAGCAATGAATGTTCCTGAACATCAACAAAAAACAATACATAGAAAATGATACATATAGGGTTATTCAGAGAGAGGTGAAAAGCAGGAGAATGACTGGAGAATGAAAAATTCTAGGTCGAAATAGCCAAACCAGAAAAATTCTCCCTTTCATCTCACTTTCCAAATCGGCTATTTTCACCTAGAATTTTTCATTCTCCAGTCATTCTCCTGCTTTTCACCACTCTCTGAATAACCCTGATAATAAAACAAACATATATATACAGCGCGTCCATAAAGTCTCTTTACAATTTCATTCATTTATTCCAAAGGCGAATGAAAAGACAGATAAGTGAAAATTATTACAAAATGAGACGTATATATTTAAGGTTTTTTGCCTCATTTATTACACCTCTATATGGGCACCATTAGTTACACGAAGCACTTCAAGACGGTACTGGATTTCTTGCCATGTTGGCTGCAGCTTCCGATCATCAATGGTGGCAATGGCGTCAGTGATCCTCATGCTGTTAGAGCATTCTGCCAGCCGCCCTGCAAGCCGCCCAGTGTTGGCTTCCGGTACCCATTTAAGTATCGGGGGCATTTGCACGAGTAAAAGTGCATCCCTAACAGAAACCACATCCACACACACTCCGGTAAGGATTTTTATGCTTACCTGGGCTGACCTCCCCATCGCTTTTCTCGGCATTTGGCGTCAGGACGGTCTCCGTGTCAGTGGGATCTGTCCGCTTTGCAGCTTGTTCTTCCATTCCCTCGGACACATCCTCCATCTTTTTGACAGCATGGGATGTCGCTCCATACAGCAGATCTTGAATGGTGGAGTCGGACGAGTGGCCAAATTCAGATTTCTGGCTTGGCTTTTCACCGCTGTCCGCGCTGGGCACGTGGGTCCCAATCTCGATGCTGGAGTGAGACACGTGCCCGAAGGGGCTACAGAGAGGTCTCGACAGCTCGACCTCGGAAATGTGTTCCCCGATCTGAATGTGTGACTGCGACGCGTGCCCGTGGATGTTCCAGCGCGGACGTGAACTCGTGACTTCTGACACGTTCTCTCCGATTCTGATGTTGGCGTCCGAGGCGTGACCGTGGACATTCCACCTCGGCCTCGACGGTACAACGTCCGAAACGTTCTCTCCTACCTTTATGTTGGCCTGGGAAGCGTGTCCATGGATATTCTGCCTGGCCTGAGGTGCCTCTACGTCAGACGCGTACTGCCCTACCGTGATGTGTCCTGAGGAGACGTGGCCGTGGACGTTGGTTTGGGGCAGGCTGGGATCCATGTTGGACACAAAGTCCCCTATATTTATGTGGGAATCTGATGAATGTCCGTATTTATTGGCCTGCGGCCGGGAAACACTGATATCGGGGATGTAGCTCCCAATTTTAATGCTGGCGTCTGAGGAATGTCCGTGGATATTCCAGCGAGGCCGGGACGACTGGCCATTAGAGACGTCTTCTCCAATCTGTACATGTCCCTGAGAGACGTGAGTGAAGGCTACGGGTTTTAAGACGGTGCTAAAGTCGTATTCATTCTGACAGACGCCCTCCTGCGCCGCGGCCTCTGCTGTTTGCGCGGTTTCCAATGTGTCGGTGGGTTTTGTGATATCTGAACCGATATCTTTCAACGCCTCATCGACAAGAGAGCGCTCCGCGATCAGGACAACCTTCTTATTGGCACCTGGTGAGGCGGGAAGGAAATCGGCAAAGTCCAGATCCGGTGTAAAACAGGGCTCGAATGACGGGGACTCCGGTACAGAGGCGGTGTCGTTGCCTCCCTCTAGGTCTCCCCGGTGTAAGTTCACATCAGTCTCTAGTGGCTGTGAAGCCACTGGCTCTTCCCTTGAAGTAGACGCGCCATCTTTGGTTTCGCCATCACTGATACCGACAGGTTGCGATTCTGAAGCCGCCGCCTGAGGAAGATAAAGGGGATGATCTTTTATGAGTTGCATAACTCTGGGGAGAATTTCTACGAAATGACCAGAAATTAGGATGCTACTACACCTGACACAAAGGGAGGTATCGGCCTCCATTCCTGTGAGGAGCAGGGTGTGAGGGACTCGCACAAACAGTGGGATATTGTGAATCAGAAGGCCAAAGAGGTGTTTGTATATACATTATTTTGCCTCGTTATGTTGATGTACTGCGCTACGGAACTTGTAAGCGCCTTATAAAATGGTGTAACTGTAGACACAGAATATTAAGGGTTATAATATTTATTATGTGGGTAAAAGCTTCTTGATCCAAGGAGAAATCTGACGCCATTCTGGGGTCAAGAAGGAATTTTTTCCCGGTATGTTGCATATTTCAGACTGGGTTTTTTGCCTTCTTTTGGATCAACAGCAGTAGGTTATGTGGGAGAGGCTGAACCCGATGGACGCATGTCTTTTTTCAGCCTATATAACTATGTAACTGTAACGGATACAGCTTCATCCAGTAGGATTAAGGATGGAATCTGGACCTGATCGCGTTTTTTTTTTTTCAAGCCGATCCAATCCCCAAGGCCAAAAACTATCAGGCAGCGAGACTCAATATTGCGGTGTCAGCAGCGACTTACAGCATCTTCCCCCGTCTGTTCACGAGTCATGGAGGAGGCAAGGAAGATACTGCAAGTCTACAGGTGATCTCATTCACTCACAAGCATCTTCCCTGTCTGTTGCACGACCCAAGTGCAGACAAGGGAGACGCTGTGAGTCAATGCAGAGGCCCCAGGACTGAGACAAAGGAGCTGTCTGCCCGGCCATGCGGTATTGGATCGGGACCTGGCATCGGCCGATGCTGTATTGGATCGGGACCTGGCATCGGCCGATGCTGAATACCACACGACGACTCATAGTATCGGCGGCTCAAAATTATGGACGGGACATACCCAAGAAGTATTTACAGAGAGTAAGCCTCCGGAATGGAGTAGGATTTTGTTAGCATTGTGTCATAAAGCCTGAGGAAAGGCCAGGAAGCTGAATACAGCATAACGTATTTTGGATACAAGAAGTGGTTTTTGGGTTTATGAACTAAAGACTCGGCCAGCATGCCATGAAACGTAAACTAAGAAACAGACCTCAAGAATGTTATCTCCTAAAACAGGACTCTGTATTTCTCCTGCAGCTGGAGCGAGGTCAGTTTGGGGTAAAATATCCGCTGATTCTCTGGGAGCGTTTAATGGAAGCCGCGCCACTAAATCCTAATGAGAAAAAAAAAAAAAAACAGACAGATCTACATTGACTTTTGGATAAAACCAATATATATATATATATATACACTCCGCGGCCACTTTATTAACACCTGTTCAATTGCTTAACACAAATTGCTAGTCACCCAATCACATGGCAGCGACTCAATGCATTTAGGCATCTAGACGCGGTGAAGACGACTTGCTGAGGTTCAAACTGAGCGTCAGAATAGGAGAAGAAAGAAGGGATTTAAGTGACTTTGAATGTGACATGGAAAGTTGGTGTCAGACAGGCTGCTCTGAGTATTTCACAAACTGCTGACCTACTGGGATTTTCATGTACAACATCTCTAGGGTTTACAGAGAATGGTCCAAAAAAGAGAAAATATCCAGTGAGTGGCAGCTGTGTGGACGGAAATGCCTTGTTGATGTCAGAGGAGAATGGGCAGACTGGATCGAGATGAAAGAAAGGCAACAGTAACTCAAATAACCAGTCATTACAACCAAGGTCTGCAGATATACCATCTCTGAACACACAACACGTCCAACCTTGAAGCAGATGGGCTACAGCAGCAGCCGACCACACCGGGTGCCGCTCCTGTCAGCTAAGAATAGGAAACTGAAGCTACAATTCACACTGCTCACCAAAACTGGACAAGAGAAGATTGGAAAAACGTTGCCTGGTCTGATGAGTCTCGATTTCAGCTGCGACATTCAGATGGGTCAGAATTTGGCGTAAACAACATGAAAGCATGGATCCAACCTGCCTTGTATCAACACTTCAGGCTGGTGGTGGTGTAATGGTGTGGGGGATATTTTCTTGGCACACTTTGGGCCCCTTAGTACCAATTAAGCATTGTTTAAACGCCACGGTCTACCTGAGTATTGTTGCTGAACTTGTCCATCCCTTTATGACCACAGTGTTCCCTGTATCTTCTGATGGCCACTTCCAGCAGGATAATGCACCATGTCACAAAGCTCAAATCATCTCAAACTGGTTTCTTGAACATGACAATGAGGTCACTGAGCTCCAATGGCCTCCACAGTCACCAGATCTCAATCAAATAGAGCATCTTTGGGATGTGGTGGAACGGGAGATTCGCATCATGGATCTGCAGCCAACAAATCTGCAGCAACTGCGCGACGCCATCATGTCAATATGGACCAAAACCTCTGAGGAATGTTTCCAACACCATGTTGAATCTATGACATGAAGGATTAAGACAGTTCTGAAGACAAAAGGAGGTCCAACCCGATACTAGCAAGGTGTACCTAATAAAGTGGCCGGTGAGTGTGTATAGAATGTAATAATGCGCGCCTTGCTCTAGAATTCTGGTAAACGTAACATACCTGTAAGTGTTTTTCCTCACTCCTAAAAAACGACAAGCGAGCGGATTCCAGCTTGTGGCGCCGAAGCTTCCAAAGCGCTTTCTGTTCTTTCCGTGTGGCTTCTTCCGACAGCTTGCTGTAATGTTCGATTAGTTCCTGCCTGAGCACAGGTGGATAAAGGCTTAGGTGAATATGGCTTTGCATCAGGAGGAAGTACAGGATGAAAAGGTGAAAACACTACATAACTGATACACAGAAAACAATAGGAAAGCCGGCACTCATTTGGCCGAAGCACGAACCTCATCACGTGTGGAGTCAAGCTTGATAAGAGCCCGGCCGGCTGAAATGTTGCCGTTGACCCCATGAATTAAAAAGACGTGCTCTTGGATTAAACGAGTGCCAGCTCATGCCTTTAATCTCTGCATGCCGTGTGAAGATGAGCCGCCTCGGAGCGGTCGAGATGACGGCGTGATCGTTACTTACTTGGCCTTTGACTCGAGCTCTTCCTCTAAAGCTTTCAGCCGCTTCTCGCGCTCCCGCAGCTCCCGGGCATAACTGAAATCATCCTCCGCTTCTTCTTGTTTGGAGGTGAGTCTCCGCTGCGGCAAAAGAGGCAGAAAGGGAGACGGCGTCTTAGATTTCAAATCTGGTACACGACGAGCCTCTGCTCTAAAGCCAGTGTCAGGCAAGCGCACTAGGTGCGCCCGTACTGACGTGGCTTCCGGCGTCGGTCACAGTGTTGCTGCGTCCGTGCAGCAAGCCTCTCCTTCAAAGTGCTAGGACGTGCGTTGACGAAGCTGCAAAGCGCTATCTTCCATAGGAGGATCGAGCTTTGCAGTGCTGAGCGCACTAACCGCACTCAGTGAGGTGGCCAGACGGGCGTCGAGTAGAAGGAACGTCCTCTCTCACGGACGTTCCTTCCGCTCTTCAAAACGCTCGTCTGACCTCGGCCTAAAAAGGAATCTCTTTCAAAGCGAGGGATTCCTCAATACAAGGAGCCGCGACAAGAACCTGCAAAACGGAGGCCAGAAATAACCAAGGGGTCTATTCACAAAGCACCGGAACGAGATTCCGTGAATTCGCTATTTAGTGCATGGTACCGTATTTTGCTGAATTTGGAGCCGCCGAAGCAGTTATCGGACGTTCGAGAAGAGCCGCGAAATTGCCTCAGCGAATTCCACCGCACTGAGGAAAAAAGAATCTCTTCTATTTCTCGAATCCGAGTTTAAATCAATAAAAAGGTCCTTTAAAAAAAGAATAAAAAGTTTTACAGAAAAAAAGTCTTAAATTTAATTTAATGTCTTAATAAACGTCTTAAAAAAAAACAATAAAACTAAAGTGTGTCGAAAAAAACCCGCAAAAAGGCCTTTAAAAAAAATGAATAAAAAAAGGACTGAAAAAAAATGGTCATTAAAAAAAAAGATATTCTATTTATTAAATTCAAAGCTACGGGATTCGTCTGTTGCAACCCGTCTAATTGAAACCCTGAAAATCAGGGCATTTGTAGAGATCCGAAAATTCTAATCAAAATTACGAATCGAAATAACAAAAACGAATCCTGTTTCGGACGAACGTATTTTCCAACGAAACAAAACAAATTTTTCAGTTGTGCACACCTCTAATATAGATCATACATCAATAAATACAAAGCAGTCACAGGAAGCCCATGTTCCTTACCGTACAGATTAATTTCGGGCTGCGTTGCTGCCAACTGCCGTTAATAGTATATAGAAGAAGGAAGCGAGCGCGCTCAGGAGACTCGATTCTAGAGGATTAAATATTCACATTACAGAAGGTAAACATGTCTTGATAAAATTAAAAAAATTACCCAACTAGGGTTAACAGTCTCAAGGCGCTAATATAACTTTCTGTTGAGAAGTAGAATTTATAAACAACAGAGATATGAACATATAGTTATTGCAGCTCACGGCTAGGTGTATCCCTCACCTGTGTCATGTCTCGATAAAAGTCCCGAGTGGACTGAAACAAGACAGGTGTATGTTTTATCAAGACAGGTTTACCTCCTGTAATGTGAATTAAAGATTTAATCATCTAGAATCAAGTCTGCGGAGTGCACTCACTTCCTTCTTTAAATATATATATATATATATATATATATATATATAGAACACTAACAGGTCTATTCACTAAAAGGTGAAACTCTGGAGAACTTTTGGAGAAGTGAAAATTCTAGGTCAAAATAGCCAAACCAGAAAAATTCTCCCATTTATCTCACTTTCCGAATCGGCTATATTTTGACCTAGAATTTTCACTTCTCCAAATGTTCTCCATGGTTTCACCTTTTGGTGAATAGACCTGTATGATTTAATGCTTAACGTCACAATGAGGAGATACCTCTTGGTCCTTCTCGTACTGCTCTTTCAGCTTGTGAAACAGTTCTCTCTTCTTTGTATCCAGATACGTCCGCTCTACCAACTGCTTGTCTGCAAAAACACCATGAAAGGAGAATATGAGAAGTGCGTCTGCTCCAGCTGAAGGACACAGCAAGCACTGCACCTCCACCGGCATTAATCCTATCTGGAAACCGGTTCCTAATATTTTTTCTTCCAGTCTTCACCTTCCCAGCTCTCCTCTCCTCTCTGTATTCTTGCCCCCTCCATTCATCGTCTTATGAATCTTTGCCCCTCTCCTTCTTCATGCTTTCCCATTACATCACCCTGATTCATGGTGGGCAGCACAGCTTGGCCTTTCCCATTTGACTTTCTGGGGCGGGAGGGGGACCACTATTTAATTACAGTTACACAACAATAACTGTGTTTGGATAGATTTGTAACAAATAAAAATACAACAAACAGAACATCTCCTGGAATATCCAGATTACATTGTTTTTTAGAAAGTGGCACAATAAAGGGGAATATTCTTTATTATGACACTTTATAAATATATATAAAAGAATCTGACACGTTTTTCCCGTTATATTTCCTTTGTGACCATCAGAATTGTGTGTCCTTGTAACGGATTTCCTGTTCTTATTCCTGTTTTTAGTCTTGCGATGGTCTTGATACTTCTTAACTACCAAGATCGACTGTACTCGTTCTGCAAGTCACCTCCTGATACCCCGATATTGAGTATAACCCATATGGTGTTCCACAAGAGAAATGCAAAGGAATTTTTTTTTTTAGTTGCAAAGGAATGTCGTTTGCATTTGGACTCCAGCTCTTGCCCCTAAGGTTTTAGATCCATGAGCATGATGCCTGAGGTGCTAGCACTTTGCAAAACCAGCTGGGAATTGGCCGCCCTGACATTTCCCCAGGTGATCCTGCACGGTGACCAGGACTGCAGTAACTCCATTTGGCCAGTAGATGGTAGCACCTGCCTGTCAAATTGGGAATATCCCCGAATATTTCTTATTGTGTAATTGAAAATGCTGTTCCAAAAAAAACACACTGGTTATCTCAAAAATTCCTTGGTAGGGAAGGGGTTAAAAAGGATTCTAAAGTCTGAATTAAAAATATATAAGGCTCCGGTACCTTTGAACGCTTCCAGGACTCTCTCCGCCGTCTCGCGAGCCTGGGTAATTTGCTCGTGCTTTGCGATTTCCGTTCGCAGCACCTGAAATAAAGTGAAACCAGTCGGCTGTAAGTAGAGGATGGTGGTGACAGACATAAAACACAACACGACAATGCTGGAAGATGTAAGTTTGACCGTCGGGCTGTCTGTATTATGGTCTCTGGTTCATAACATGGATGGATCAGATGTCTCCTGCTTCTGAAACCTGAGGGACATATTTCAGGATTCACAGGACGAAGAAGGATTTTTCTATAAAACATTGGTCCCCAACCCTGGTCCTCAGGGCCCACTAACAGGACAGGTTTGCAGGATATGTGAAGCACAGCACAGGTGATATGATTTGCTGCTCAGTCATTGCAGGATTCAGTCTGCATTTCCCCAAGGTGATCCTTAACCCCTTCACTACTGATAGATATCTTGGGCTTCAAAAGGAACCACCTGGTGCCCCGATATCGAGAGATCTCGATCTGCAGCCCAAAAGCAAATTAAATTTGTTTGCTTTTGGGCTGCAGAAGGTGCCCCCAAAGTTTTACCACTGTGGGAATAATGTTCAAAGAGCTAAACCTGTAAAATCAGCTGCTGAAAGCTCGGAAATATCAGGCTTTCAGCAGCCGATGCAGGGGAAAAAAAAAGAAGGAAACAGACCAGCCGCTCAAACCTCTGTAACTGAATTTGTCAGTAGATATCGCCATCTACTGGCCAAATAGGTTATTCACAGTGATAACTATTTATTAATGTATAATTAATTAAAAATGATTTTACAAAAAAAAAAAAAACACTGGTTTCTGACCATGGTTTTTTGGAAAATCACTTGGTAGTGAAGGGGTTAAAACAGGCCTGTCAGCGGGCCCTGAGAACCAGGGTTGGGGACCACTGCTCTAAAAGAACAAGTAGGTGCAAGGAATTTGGGGTGCACAGGAGAAGATGCATTTTGCCATCCACCTGTCCCCCCTATATCCCGTACCTTATGTGTGTGATGGAGTTGTGAGAGGAGGCTGTATGTACACGATGAGAGTTTTGTGAGTGCATGTGACTGAAGTGGATGAAAGTGGGTGTGCGTGGGGTTGTCTGTAGGGCAGGAATGTCTCCTGTCTGCGTAAGTGACAGACTGAGAAATGGCATTGCTGCTAAGGGTGAATGGCCCTGGACGCTGTGTTTTTAGACACCCAGAAAAGGGTTAAAAAGACATCGAACACTTGCATTCGGGTACCTGGATAAAGCGGATCAATCAGTGGCATAAATCGTCGATTGTGTTCACTCAAAGACTAATTAAAACGTGGGATTAACCCAAAAAATGTCACGCAGTGATAAGTGCATGCTCTACTCCAGCAGGACATGTCATTTTTAATCCAGAATATCTTTTAAA
The DNA here is from genome assembly GCA_009667805.1 of Leptobrachium leishanense. NCBI lineage: Eukaryota > Metazoa > Chordata > Amphibia > Anura > Megophryidae > Leptobrachium > Leptobrachium leishanense. Next base: position 383,771,269 of record CM019065.1, on the reverse strand, counting down.
TGAATATTTTTTTCATTTTCCCTGGCTCCTGTGGTTTAGCCCCTGGATCAATACATTTTCCTAGCCCTGGGCCGATGGCAAATAGGAACCTTCGTCAACTGAATAAGTCAACAAAACATATTTTACTGCTGTATATTCATTGAGCAAACATCTCCTGATTTGTGTTTTTAATAAAGACTTGGAGACGAATATTAGTTGATTGGACTATCCTGCAAACAAAATAACATAGCCACCTCACAGGACCCTCCCCGCAGCCCTGCTAGCCGATCCTGGTAATAAGGGAGTAGGATGTGTGTCTTGTAGGATTGTCCAACCCCCTAATATTCGCCTCCGAGTCTTTATTCAAAATGCTGACTTTCTGTCACTACTTCAGGGAAATCTGGAAATTTGCAGAGTTGCTCAGAAAAACCACTGGCCGCATTGTAAGATCAGCGAAGGGGACACCTTCTCACACCTTTGGTTTTTGACCTGTAGCTGTGTACGTAGAATAAATACGTTAGTCATTTTAGAATAAAGGAACGATCCTCTCTGCCGGATAGAAATCATGAACAGCCTCTGACTTAGGGGTCAGCAAACTCAGCCCTTCAGATGTTTGAGAACTGCATTTGCCCTCACGCTCAGACAGCCTAATAAGTGCCTGAGCACCATGGGAGATGTAGTCCTGAAACATCTGAAGGACTAAGGTTGCTGACCTCCTGCATTTATATCTCCAACTAGTAAACAGACAAAAAACATCAAACGTATGTATAGATTTTTTTCCTGCAATCTCACTTTCTCCTCTCTGCTGATGGAGCTGTAACGCGCAAGCCTCTCCATTCGGGCCACGTACACAGCACAATCTTTTTCCATCTCCTTCAGCTCCTCCAAGGAAAACGTGACGGATATTCTGGGCACCGGGATGTCGGACCAGCAAATATAATGCTGCGAAATCAAGTACACGGGTGAGTGTCCGTCGTTGACAGTAATACCAAACATAGGGTGACCATATCCGCCTTGGTTTTCCTGGACACATATTGCCATTTCATGCAGAGGGGAGCACAGGGAAAAGTGCTGCCCTGTAACATGTATAATTAATTTGCTGCAGGAAGGAATTGATTTCTTACCTGCAGCGTATGGATTATACATGCTGCAGGGTCACATTCTTCATGCACTGCCCATCAGCATGAATAAATTTTATGTGTGCCTTTAAACATGGCCGACCTGGTCACCCTAACCAAACACCATTCAAAAGACCATGATTCGTTGTGGTAAAATAAATAAATCTGCATATTATTTAAAAAAAAATTTTTTTTTTAAAAACCTGATCATGTGCTGTTGTTTTTTTTTTAGAATATTTTTTATCTGACTTCGCATCAGGTGACATCAAGTACAATGAAACACAACTAAACAATGTTAGCCACAATTCAGCGGTCACTGACTGTCACTTATTGGAAATGCTCGGTACCAGACGTGCATTACATTTGGGATTTTTGAGGATTTTGAGACATTTGCATAAAATAATGTGATATCTTGGGGATGGGATTCAAGTCTAAACACAACATTCACTTATTTTTCATATACGCTTTATATACACAGCCTGAAGGCAGGGCCGGATTTATAGCTAGGCAGAGTAGGAATGTGGTTACAGGCACCTGCCACAAGGAGGCGCCTTGCTGTGTGTAAAAAACAAACAAACAAAAAAAAAAAAAAGTTACAATCATTTAGACCACTGTATCTATGGAGCCCTAAGGGCTAGAGCAGTGTTTCCCAAACCTGTCCTCAGGAGCCTCCGCCTCGCCAGGTTTGCAGGATATCTGAAGCACAGCACAGGTGATAGGATTTGTTGCTAAGGGATTGCAGGATTCAGTCTGCATTTCCCCAAGGTGATCTGCAAAATCTGGCCTGGCTGAGGGTCCCGAGGAGAGGTTTGGGAAACACTGGGCAAGAGGGACATGAGGTATCATTGGTTTGGCCAGATTATGACCTTTCCAACGATACCAAATATCGTTAGATCTATGTATAAAACCAAAATAATATTTTTCTCTTTTTTTTCTAACACAGCACTATTATTCAGTTTACAATTACCGTATAAAGTGCACAGTGATGCTGCGCTAACTCACGTTCTCATTTCCCACACTGCCAGCAAGTGTGGAGCTGATGATGCAACATATTGTTTCATCGACAACCTAGACCGTGGCGTTGCAGTGAGGAGAGACAGGGGGGACTTTGGAACCTGCATTTCTGAGTTGTACAGCACACAAGGTTAAGTAAGGCGTCATTGGAAAGGTCAGAGTCTGGTCTTTACAATGATACCAAACATGACCATGTAATGTGTAAAAAAAATAAACAATTGAAAAACCTAAATGCAAAAAATTTTTTTTTCTCTGTTCTACGGCAGAGGCAATATATGCTTTTACTTCTAAAACAAACAATGCCGCTGCACTAACTCAACTAAGGCAACAGATTCTGCCCCTTCTTTTGATTTGAGCGCAGAGAGAAACTGGTTTTCAGTTTTTGTTGGGGGGGGGGGGGGATAGGGGCGCTCTGCATTTCCGGCTCCTGAAAAACAAATCCGGCCCTGACTGAAATGCATTTAATACAGGACTCTTGATCATTTTGCCCCCCTGTCACATGACATCAGGGGTGGGATTTTTCCCTTCGGGCGTCATGTCAGCGCTCCATAACTCTACAGATTTTGGATCATATGGGATAAGGGATACTCAGCCTGTACGCGGCGCTTACACTGGGGCAGCAGAGTTTCAGGAGGTTTATAGTTTTCCCACAGATGTATATCTCGTTAGCCAGGTGCTTTAAAAACACAGGAACGCAGTCTTCGACGTCATTGGAAATTAAAGTATACCCATGGGTCCAGTAGCGCCTGTCTATTAAAAAGGAAAAGACGCAGCGTTAACGGGATTAAAATAAGTATCCGTTAAACTATACAGCTCGGAAAAAAGACGAGACAGAGGAGATATGATAGAAACATTTAAATACGTAAAGGGAATCCACAAGGTAGAGGAAGGGAGTATATTTAAAAGGAAACAAAATAGCAAAACAAGAGGACATAGTCTTAGATTAGAGGGGCAAAGGTTTAAAAGTAACATCAGGACGCATTATTTTACTGAGAGGGTGGTGGATACATGGAACAGTCTTCCAGTAGAAGTGGTAGAGGCCAAAACAGTAATTGAATTTAAGCAAGCATGGGATAGGCATAAGGCTATCCTAAACAAAAGATAAATCCAGGTAAAGTATCCATGTAATTGGGCAGACTAGATGGGCCGAAAGGATCTTATCTGCAGACATATTCTATATTTCTAAACAGGTATTGGGATCAAAAAGGAAATACCTCGAAATCCAAGAAAATCTTCATTCACTTGGATCATGAACTCTCTGCAGACATCTCTGAAGACGCCACTGTATACCCAATCGTAGATAAATCTGGGGAAGATACAATGTATTAGGATATTTATGTAATAATTCATCTGTTTAGCTGATCTGTGTCTCAGGTGCAGAGGGATTGACAGGACACGTTTCCTGATGCTTTTACCAGTGTTAAAGCTCTGTACAGGAACACATTGTAACACGGTAACAAAAAACATTAGGAATTTCCAGATCCCGGGATTTTTTGGGGATCGGAAAGAGACTTTTTGTAAGTTGATCCAATCCCCAAGTCTAGGACTTGTCGGGCAGCAAGCTTCCAAGGTGGAGTCCTGCAGCCTCAGCTACTTGCGGCACCTTCCCTGCCTGCTCGTGAGTCAAGATGGCAGGGTTGAAGATGCTGAGAGTTTCCGTGTACCTCTGCATTCACTTGCAGCGTCTTCCCTGCCTGTGGCGTGACCTGCAAGCAGCCAGGGAAGATGTTCCATGAATATTGGAGCCCTGGGACTCCGACAACTGAGCCACCGGTATCGGATCGGGACTCTATCAGCTGATCCCCAATACCGCAGGACTTGGATCGGTGGCTTGAAAATATCAATTTGGACATCCCTAAAGATCATTAAAAGGGGTTATTCAGAGAGCACCGAAACCTCAGCGCGCTCTTGTTCAGCGCACTTCGTCGATTTCACTTCGTCGACCCTGCGGAGAATTCACTATTATCTGCGATTTTAAAAAAGGTGTCTAAAACAATAAAATGCATGAAAAATTAAAAAAAAGGTTCTATAAATTTTAAAAAAAATTATAAAAACGGTCTGTTACAGAATAAAAAAAATAGAAGCCATTATAGAAAAAGAAAAAAAAAAAAAAAAGGAATTAAAAACTTCACCTAAAAATTCCCAAAAAATACCTAAAAGCAATCCTAAAAAGATAAATTAATAAAAAAACTTTTTGCAGCAAATCAAAAGAACAGCACACTTTGGTGATTTCAGTTCGCGGACCCTGTGGTAAACTCACTATTCGCCGAAGGTTTCCCGAAGTGCGAATGGGAAACGTCGACGAAGACAGCCGACAATCCACTGAAAAAAGCCAATCAGCCGACATACTGGTGTAAAAAGAAAGAAACTCAGCTATTTTAAAAAAAGGTGTTTAAAGCAATCGAAATGCATGAAAACGAAAAAGGTCCGATAAAAAAAAAAAAAATAATAAAAAGGATCTTTTACAGAAAAAAAAATGTAAATCAAAAACTTTGACTAAAGTTGTTTGCTGGAACTGAAAAGAATAAACGGTTGAATAAAAAAATATTTTTTTTTTAAAGGATTGGATCCTATGGGATTCGCCTGTTTAAACCTGTCGAACTGAATCACCGAAAATCAGGGCATTTCACTGAAACTTCGGTGCAATTCGGCATCTGTGAATAGATTAACCATTACTTCTCTAGGAGACAATTTCGCTGCCGCTGAAGGTCGCTGAATTTGCGGAGATCTTCACCGTATTTTGCCATCAATTCGTCCGTATTTGGAGAACTGACAGCTTTGTGAATAGACGAACTGCCACGAAATTGCACCGTATGGGAAGATTCACCGTTCGGTGCAGTTCGGTGGCAAGTTCAGCTCTTATTGAATAACCCTTTAAGGCTTTTGGAACAGAGACCCATGAAATGACACCCCTGGAAATAGTCACTCCTGTGGATCTGATAAGAAAAAAAAATGATATCATATAAAAATCTTAAAAATAAATACAAGAATTCAGTGAACACAGCTGTTTTCATTCTCCGTGTGTGCATCAGAGATTCAAAAAGTTGTGAGTGAAAAGCTCAAGGACTTTATAATGAAAATAACCCCTTCATACCAAGTGATTTTCAAAAAAATATATAAAAAAACCTTGTCAGAAACCAGTGTTTTTTTTTTTGTAAAACCATTTTTAATTAACTATACAGTAAGAAATATTTGAGTTTATACCCAGGGTATGTCTTACTGTAAATAACCTATTTTAACCAGCAGATGGCGCCATCCACTGCCAAATTGAGTTAGATGGTTTAGTGGCTGGTCTATTTTCTTCCTGCATCGGCTGCTGATAGTCCGATATTTCAGAGCTCTGAGCAGCTGATTTTACAGGTTTAGCTCTTTGGGGGCACCTTCTGCAGCCCAAAAGCTAACGAAATTAATTTGCTGCAGACAAATTTAATTTGCTTTTGGGCTTCAGATCAGCAGATTGAGATATCTCGATATCGTGGCACCGGATGCTGCATTTGAAGCCTGAGATATCTCGGTAGTGAAGGGGTTAAGGATGCCAAAAAATTAAGAGTGAAATCCCCTACTCCATAAATTGTAAGAGATTATAAATCTGTACAAAGATAAGCAAATCTGAGACTTGCCCACAGATCTCCATAGTCACATTCACGGTATGTAGCAAGGAATCATGGGTAGGACATGCAAATTAAGTCCGCAATTTCTCACTTTTTGTACCAACGATCGGCCGTAGCACGGGCACCCCAGATGCCAAGGCAATGCCATGCAAGATGTTCCAAATCACAGGTTAGGGGTTGTGACAACGCACAAACCACGCCTGGGGCGCATCTTTCAGGCTTGTTAGACCTCATCAGCAAAAGACAGGATCGCGATTTTAAGGCAGGCCTCGGAGGCTTCATATTTGCAATTCTTCTTTTTATTACTCCTATAGCAGTAAAGAAGAGTGATAACAAGAACCAGAAAAAAACATGTCAACCCCCAACGTGGGGTAACCCTCCTCTTAGTAAGTCCAGCCCCCTAGCCTATAAACAGTCTGAGCTGGAGCAGTAACGCCCTCTTTCTTTACTGCTCCTGTTCAGGACAAGATAAGTATAATTCTTTCCTCTATGTTTTTTCTGTTATATGTTTTTCTTTTCAGATTTTGAGTTTAACTCAATTTGTATATTCACATCGGGTGCTGACTTACCCCGGCTATAACCGCGGGGGTCAGCGCGCCCGCTCGGCGGGAAAACTCGGCGGGTCTGGACCTATAGGTCCCTCCCGAGTTTCCGCCATTGGTTGCAGCTTTCGCTGGTTTTTGGTGTGCCTGTCTCTGGCAAGCAGCGGCGCTCGCACGAACTCCCTCGTCCTGCGCATTGTGTCCTCGAGGCCGCCCGAGATCTCACGGGAGACTAGCGCGAGATCCCGGCGGCCATCTTGGGCATCACATGACCGCGTGTGTCCACGCGTTTTCACACATCCACCGGCTCCTTCGACTGGGTACGTTCTCGGGGGACTATTATTATTGCATATGGCCCGTTTGAACCCTTCTGGGGGCGACAAGTCTCCCCTTACAGGGGAATCTGACTCCGCTGGGAGCTCCAGGCGTTCTGAGCACTCCGATGCTTTTGCCTCCCCTCCACCACCGAGAAAGCGCTCAAAAATGGCAGCCCGTTTTGCAGCCATGGAGGCAGCTTTACAGGCGTCCATTACCCGGTCGCTCTCTTCAGCTGTCTCCACCCTGTCTCTGTCCTTCAGAAGGACCATGGATGAAGCGGTGGCTTCTTTTAATGCGGCCCCCCCCGCTCCTGATACAGACCCGGTTCTCCCTGTTGACCCGGTTATACCCTCTGGCTCTGTGACAACCAGCCTTAAGAAACGTGCTAAGACAAAGCACATTGATAGTCCTCCAAGAGGGGCTAGCATCCCCGATACTCTGCTTTCTGACGATGGCGAGGTGTCCTCGCACAAGAGAGCCCCTGACCGCGGGGCACTGGTTGCGGTCTTTAAAGATAGGCCTTTACCTACGGGTTCTGGCCGACTCCCCAAAATCACTGACTCAGAGAGTGAGGAACCTGAGCATGGGGAGGATGATGGTGCGATTGAGTTATACGCTCCACATGATGTTGGCCTGTTGGCTGAGGAGGAAAGGCCCCCACCACCTTTACTGTCTGCTAAAGAGATTGTGTGTGACCCTCAGGCCGCCCGATGTTTTCCCCGGCAGGGGTCTTACATCCACGCTCCACGGCATGGTCCCCGATGCCTCATGTGGAGATGTGGGTGGATGCCCACATGCGGCTCCCTATGGATAAAGAGACCAGGGTGAATATGAGGGCGGAATGCCCTCGCCCTACCACCGCGGGCAAAACTTGTCTCACCCCGGTGGTTGATGAGGATTTTGTAAAGTTCATGACCAACAAGGGATGGTCCCCCAAGAAAGGGGTGGATATGGCCTTCAGGGTCTGTGAAGACAAGGTGTTGGATGTTGCATCACCGTTGATATACCTCCTTGACGTGGTGGAGGATGCTCGCTTACAAGGTACTCCCTTGGACTTAGAGGACGCCACGGGCTGGATACAACGCTCGTTGTGCCTATTGGGCGGTGCTAATGCGGCTCTAGCCGCGGAGAGACGAAAGTCTATGATTCTGAGGATGGATCCTCAACTTACTTCTATGGCCAATAAAGATAAAGGGGCCAAGGCTCAAGGCCTTCTCTTCGGAGATGGTTTTATAAAAAATATGGGCACATACACCAGCGCTTTCACCGCGCTGGATAAAGTGGAAACAGCCATTAAGAAGGTATTTCCCAAAAAGGTTTTCGATAGGGCTGGTAGAGGAAGGGGCGCTCTATCAGCCGCGCCGGATCTACGGGCATTACGAGAGGATCATTTCGTACCTCTAATGCCACCGACTCTGGTCCCCCCGCTTATGGTTCCTCGGCCAGGGCTCAGGCCTGGGGAGGCCGTGGATTCCGAGGTGGCAGAACACAATTTCGTGCTCGAAGACAGAATGGTAAGTCTTCCATGTATTGTTCCTCATGCATCTGTTCGGGTGGGGGCCGTATTCGACGTTTTCTTCCAAAATGGGAGTTGATCACTGCAGACCCATGGGTTTTAAACACGGTCAAAGGGTTCGAGATAGACTTCGAGGCTGTCCCTCCATATCGCTCCACACCTCCACGACCACTCAGTTTTTCGGAGAGCAAGAACACTTAGTTCAAGACGAGGTGGTGGCCCTGGCATCCAAAGGGGCCATAGAGGAAGTCCCTTGGGACTCACCCAGGTTTGTGAGCAATTTGTTCCTGGTTGCGAAGAAAGGGGGCGGGACACGTCCTGTCATAAACCTCAGGGAACTCAATTTGGGTGTCCTACCGTCATTTCCAAATGGAAGGGTTTCATACCCTCAGGGATTTACTCAGCGAACGAGAGTGGTTGGTCAAATTAGACCTGAAAGACGCGTACCTAACCGTCCCTATGGCGCCAGCTTCCAGAGACTTCCTGTGTTTTCCTTGGCGCGGCCGCATGTGGCGCTTCGCGTGCCTTCCTTTCGGCCTTTCATCCGCTCCGTGGTGCTTCACGAAGCTTATGAAACCAGTGGTAGAATCCCTCCGGGTGAGGGGCGTCCGACTCGTGATATACCTGGACGACATCCTGCTGATGTCGGATTCGGCGACGTCCCTTCAAGTACACTTGTCATGGACAATCTCCCTGTTACAGGACCTGGGTTTCCTGATCAATGTGGAAAAGTCTTTGTTGATACCTACTCGTTGTCTGGAATTTCTGGGTTTCCTCCTAGATTGCGCAGTATGACCCTGAGCGTCCTACTCCCAAGATACGGGCCATCCGCAAGGAGGTTCGCTCCCTCCTCAGGGATCACTCACCCACGCTGAGGGAGTTGGCAAGGGTGATTGGTCTCCTGGCGGCGACTCGTTTGGCGGTTCTGCCGGCCCCTCTACATTACAGGCCCTCCAGAGATTGGAGGCCCGTTCTCTCCGATCGATAGCGGATTATTCCCGCAGGGTTCCCCTCTCGGACGATGCGAAGACGGATCTGACGTGGTGGCTAACGGACTGGTCTCTCGGTGGCATTCTCGCCCAGTGCGATTCCCCGTACCGTCGTTGACCATAGAATCCGATGCGAGTCGTTCGGGTTGGGGCGCGCGTGCGGCGAGATGGAGACAGGCGGTGGTTGTCGATCCAGGAGTTACTCCTCCACATCAATGTTCTGGAACTCATGGCAGCGTTTTTCGCCCTAAAGTGTTTCTCCAGGGGACCGATCACCGCTGTATCCTCCTGAAACTGGACAACCTATCGGCGGTCCGCTATATCAATGCCCTAGGGGGGCTCGTTCTGTGGCTCTGACGTCGGCAGCTGCCGACCTTTGGGATTTTTGTCTTCCGCGGTCTGTTTGTGGTGGCTCAGTATCTTCCAGGTCTCGCCAACACAGTGGCGGACTGGAATTCTCGCCATCTGTCGGACTCGGGGGATTGGCGCCTGGCGCCATCGGTGTTTGCCACCATCAACGGACTATGGGGTCCTCTCCAGATGGATCTGTTTGCATCCAGATTGAATCGACAATTGCCGAGGTTTTACAGTTGGCGTCCGGATCCAGAGGCGGAAGGCACGGACGCCTTCGCTCAGGTGTGGCCGGAGGGCCGGCTTTACGCCTTCCCTCCGTTTCAGCTATTGTTACGTGTTTTGAGGCGTCTCTGCGACACCGGGTCGGAGATGGTTCTAGTGACCCCATACTGGCGGTCCCAACCGTGGTTTCCCCTTCTGTTGAGGTGTTCCCTGACCCCGCCCAGGCGGATCCCGACCTCGCCGTCCCTACTGACGGGAGCGGACGGCCTCCCTCACCCTCTGTTGCGGGAAGGTCGTTTGGCCCTTGTGGTCTGGTGGATTTCCGGTTCTCATGGCGGGCCACAGGCATTTCGCCAAGAACTGAGGAGTTTCTCCAGCACGCTTGGGCTCCAGGCACGAGAGGGGCCTATCGCTCTGCCTGGACAGCTTGGCACGGCTGGTGTTTGCGAAGGGGTGAGGATTCCACTTCTGCCCCTCTAAACTCGATTATTTGTTTCATTTCGGGTTCCTCATAACCCTGTTAGCTCGCCCACTCTGGCTCGTTGGGTTCGTTGGCTGTTAGATCTTGCTGGGGTGGATATTTCGCGCTTCGCGCTCATTCCATCCGTAGTGCTGCGGCTTCTAATGCTTTTATGGCGGTGTTGTCGCCTAGTGGACATTATGAAGTCGGCGGATTGGTCGCGTGAATCTACGTTTCGCACGTTTTACTTTAAGCCGGTCTCTCATTGGTCACAGGCACTGATGCGTTGAACGTTGCAAATATGAAGCCTCCGAGGCCTGCCTTAAAATTCCCAAATTTTCCTAGTCCCGGTGACGGAAAGTTTGGATTTTAATAAGGACTCGGAGGCGAGTATTTCCCACCTCTCCCGCCCTGAGGGGGGTGTGTTCTAGACCGGCCAGGATGATTGTATCTATGCGCAGCGCATGGTTTGAGATGGGTTGTCCTCCTGTGGATTGGGAGGCGGGAAACCGAGGGTTTGTTGGTAGTGTTCCTTTCCTAATGCCTGCCTTCGTGTTTCTGTCCTTCTTACAGCGGATTGATGGTCCGTGGATTGTGAGTCCTCACGGGATTGTCGTGTTCTCCGGATGGATCTACCGTTACCTGTTCCCTGATCTTGTGGTTCCAGTCGCATGAAGAAAGAGGGTGTTACTGCTCCAGCTCAGACTGTTTATAGGCTAGGGGGCTGGACTTACTAAGAGGGGTTACCCCACGTTGGGGGTTTGACATGTTTTTTTCTGGTTCTTGTTATCACTCTTCTTTACTGCTATAGGAGTAATAAAGAAAGAGATTGCAAATACTCGCCTCCGAGTCCTTATTAAAATCCAAACTTTCCGTCACCGGGACTAGGAAAATTTGGGAATTGTTACAGAGTGATGTTGATTTCAGGCTAAAATCAACAACTAGTAAAAATAATTTTAAAATAAGGGAAAAAAGACTGATCCACCAATCGATTCTTTTCTGCACGTGAGTCTACCCCAGGAAATGATTGACAGGAGTTACAGTTAGAAGTACGTGTAAAGCGTAACAAGGTCTGTAGCGCTGCACAACGGATGAGACAGAAAAACATACATACAAGTTAAACACACAGAACAGTAGGAGAGAGGACCCTGCTCGGGAGTTTACAATCTGAGAGGAGAGGGGTGACATAGCTAGGTGAGGGTGAAAAGAGTATGTGTCGAAATGGGGTGCGGGGGGGGGCTGTGCGGGAAGATGGAGCAGATAATGTACAGTGGGGAATCATGGAGGGAGCCGATAGAAGCCTCTGATATTCTAAGTATAATCTCCATATACTCACATATAAAGCTGCAGAGCACGGTGATTAAAACATGCGCGGGATTACCTGGTGTAGGGCTCACAGCTAGTCTTTAACAGGGACAGTAGGACCGGGTAATTCTCGTTGCTGCTGTGCTCAAGCGCCTCTTTGTAGAGATATGACAGCAGTTTGACGCCCTGTAAATAGAAAACCTGGAATAAACACAGATTCTACACAACATAAAACCCCGGGGGATTATACCACCAAGAGGCAGAGCCCAAAATGTATACAGGAACTGTGGAGAAACGGCAAGAGGACGTCACATTGCATCACCATGCAGGGGGAAAGAGATACAAACAAACCAAAGCTCACACAGGTTAAAGTCACTTGTGACGTCACAGAGGAAACCTATACTATCAGGGTTATTCAAAGAGAATCGAGAAGTCACCGTATGTTCGGTGACTTTTCGTTCCCTGCACTTCGGGGCGATTCAGGGATTCTATTTCTCCGACCCTGCGGTGTATTCAGCAAGCACCACAGGGTCCCCGTAGTGCAGGGAAAACCCACCGCAAACCCGCCGAACACTCACCGCAAACCCGCCGAAACCTGCAGAAAACAGCTGGATTAACCTCGCCGAACGCGCCGCAGAAACCCGACTAGCCGCCGATCACAGCGCAGAACAGTCGCCGGAAAAACCCGACACGCAGACGAAGGAGGTGAAAAAAACAAAACAAAAACAGTACGCTTGAAAGTTTGAAAAGTGAAACGCGGTTTGCAAAAAACTACTGAACGAAAATGTCTGAAATTTACACATAAAGATCCAATGAATGATAATAAAAAGGGCCTTTACAGAAAAAAGAAGAAACTATTAAAGTTTGCAAAAAAATTCCAAAAAATGCCTAAAAGATCCTAAAAAAATCTATAAATAAAGAGACTCTTTACTGCAGATTAAAATAATAAACGGTTTATTAGATATTGAATTAAAACAGGATATTTTTAACATTGAAGCCTATGGGATTCGTCTGAATAAACCTGTCGAATGAAACCACCGAACAGTAGGGCAATTCGACAACTTTTCTCAGCTGTTCAGTGTCTCTGAATAGACAAAGCATTGCTTCTCTGTGGGGATTTCACTGCCGTCGAACAGGCACCATACGTGTCACTGAATAGCCAAATGGCCCCGAAATGGCACCGTTCGCTGAATTTCAGTGTCCGGTAACATTTCTGGCCCAGATCGACTCCGTTTAAATAGCGCATGAGGACATACAGGGTTATTTGCTTAATTTCTTTGAATAATCCAGATGCGGACCCTTCACACAATCTGCCTGGAGGGGCATTAGCATGTCGGAAACAGGAGGAGGTGTACCACTGACAAGGCCCAATAAAGACTGAAACAATGGGCATGGGTTGCTGCATCTCTCTCTGATATGCACATGGTATATGATTCCTCATGGGTGGGTTCAGGCTGATATGCACATGGTATAAGATTCCTCATGGGTGGGATCCGGCTGATATGCACATGGTATATGATTTCTCATGGGTGGGATCAGGCTGATATGCACATGGTATAGGATTCCTCATGGGTGGATCAGGCTGATATGAACATGGTATAGGATTCCTCATGGGTGGGATCAGGCTGATATGCACATGGTATAGGATTCTTCATGGATGGGATCAGGCTGATATCCACATGTTATATACCATTTTATGGTATAGGATTCCTCATGGTGGGATCAGACAGATACGCACACAGGGTAGGATCAAGACAGTGAAGCTATGTGATCAGTAAAATGTAAAAGGTTTCCAATGTTAATAAGGCAGTATAGAAACACCTCTCCCATATTTGTCTCTTCATCCCACTCACAATGAACAAACGTGCAGTAAATTTACCGTAGGAAATGAAGTATTGTTCCCTCTGTTTCCTCCGGGGCCCAGCGTCCCGATGCAGCAAAGCTCCGCCAGGTATCTGAACCCGAAACGTAAAGACATACAAAGTCAACAAAGCACAAAAGACAGATCAGATCGGGCAAACGAGAGAGAGGAATGTATGTACGAAGCCGTCATTTTACACGTAAAAGCAATATATAGACAGGATATATGCAGGTCTGCTCTGATCTTATAAAAATATATATAGACAAGGACTGGCTGAGCCACTTCCTGTTTCCCGCAGCCAATGGGAATTCTGGGAACTAATTGGCAGAGATTTTCTTTATTAAATCTAAACATTTTTGCATATTTTATAAATGATGAAAACAGAGCATTGCGTTCCGGACGTCTTCCAGTCCAATATTCCCCTTTTTTAAGCTTCATGAAAACCTCAAGCCAAAACAACTAATGAAAAGCTACAGCAGAAGAATGAATAACGCAGACGGCGAATGTGACTATCTGCACCGCATGGCGTCTGCGCACCCACCTCAACTGCCGTCCTAATTTCCTGAAGAGGAAGCTGATGGTGAGCAGGGTGAGCGTCCCGGGGGTGGATAAAACACAAGCTCGGTAATACTGCAGATATTTCCTAAGGCCGCTTGTAAAAGCCTAAACGAAAAAAAAGAAGACCTAAGCAACGTCATTTTAAGAAGCTGTATCCGTTCCGTTTCTGCTTGTATGCGAATAAGGGACGCCATCGCTATTCACCCTCTAGGTTATTTAAGCATCTCATGTTTTAAACAGCAATAAGGGATTCCGGAACTTTAATAACACAGCCCTGTTAACAATCTCATCTGCTCCCACCATGGCTGCGATCAGCACGACACTAGAAGTCAGTGATCCTTCACTCCCCAGATGTTTAACCTCCCTGGCGATCTAATTTTTTCAAAATTGTGTCTAAAAGCGTCTCAGTTCTTTTGGAAAGGAAACGTGTTTTTTTTATATAGTAAGCCTGTAATAATTCGGAATAACGCACTGAAATCCATGCAAACAAGAGTCTACCCTGGACATACTTGAAAACGAGAGAAATCTCAATGTATCCTTCCTGGTAAAATACTTTGCAAATAAATAAATAGCTAGTAAACACACTGAGTCCGATAAAGTTTGAAACACGACATAATAATTTATTATCCCAAAAATAATTATCCAAAATAATGCTAATAAATTAATTCTATTCAATAATATAAATCAAACCAAAAACACTGAAATCTTTCAGAAAACAAGACTGTATGTATGGTCTGTTTCTGATCCTTTAGTGCCACCTAGTGGCCGTTCATGAGCAGGTCATGCTACTGGAGATTTTTCATTGGAAATCTTTTTTTCTTTTTACAGTTTGCTGCCTGGTCCCGCCCCCCTGCATCTTGTGACTCGCAGGGAGCGTTACCAGGAAGCAAGTCGCCGCAATCACACTGCGGGGGACAGCGAGGGAGCGCAGGGTGAGGTGAGTATGCAGCCCAAGTGTGGCTCGGGGTTACCGTTCGCGGTAGCGAAATTTAACCCCGAGTCACACTCGGAATACCGCCAGGGAGGTTAAGACCTACAGGTTGCTCGGCGCTCAGTATTTATGAGGTGTCAAGTGGTTGACCATTACTGCTCTGCATTAGGAAAACGTGAGTCCAAACGCAAAGTACCTGAAACACGAGGCCTTTGCTTTGATTCGAGGCCTGTACGGTCTGCAGGGAGAAGCGGCTCAGTCTGGTGTAGTAGGTCCCGTACTCCCCGATCTGTGTCAGCAGGTTACCTATGTTCTCAGGGGACGTCCCAGAGACGTACACACCTTGCTTGACCACAAAGGCTTGAGGGGCCTGAAAAGAGAATGAAAGAAAATAGTCATTTACTGGCTGGAAGTCACAAAAGGAGAAAAAAACATCACACAATTGTACAACAAACTATAGCTATGACGGCGTACACGTGGTTAATACACATCAGGAACCACAGAGTGTATCGACCAATTATTTATGTATAATTATTTTTTAATAATAGAACTCAGTGAAATCTCTAGTCTCCCAGCAGAGCACTATGGCAGTACCGGCACTGACCAGAAGAAGGAACCTCAGCCTGTCAAATGCTGCAATAATGATATTATAGTACTAGTACATCTACACTGCTAGTGTATCATCATCGTCATTTATATAGCGCCAACAGTTTCCACAGCGCTTTACAATAACCAAAGGGAACGAGATACAGATAAACGGACACGAGATGTAAACAAGGAGGTGTAGAGAGTCCTGTTCATAGGAGCTTACAGTCTAGAGGGATAAGGTATGCTGTGCAACACAGGCATTTAAGTGTGTGCAATATCGGCGTGTAGATGCAGGCATTTGTGTCTAGATTTGTGTGCGCAATACAGGCGTGTGTATATCTGTGTGCACAATACAGGCGTGTGTATATCTGTGTGCACAATACAGGCGTGTGTATATTAGGGTGCGCAATACAGGCGTGTGTATATCTGTGTGCACAATACAGGCGTGTGTATATCTGTGTGCACAATACAGGCGTGTGTATATCAGGGTGAGCAATACAGGCGTGTGTATATTTGTGTGCGCAATACAGGCGTGTGTATATTTGTGTGCGCAATACAGGCGTGTGTATATTTGTGTGCGCAATACAGGCATGTGTATATTTGTGTGCGCAATACAGGCGTGTGTATATTTGTGTGCGCAATACAGGCGTGTGTATATTTGTGTGCGCAATACAGGCGTGTGTATATTTGTGTGCGCAATACAGGCGTGTGTATATTTGTGTGCGCAATACAGGCGTGTGTATATTTGTGTGCGCAATACAGGCATGTGTATATTTGTGTGCGCAATACAGGCATGTGTATATTTGTGTGCGCAATACAGGCATGTGTATATTTGTGTGCGCAATACAGGCATGTGTATATTTCGGTGCGCAATACAGGCGTGTGTATATTTCGGTGCGCAATACAGGCGTTTGTATATTTCGGTGCGCAATACAGGCGTGTGTATATTTCGGTGCACAATACAGGCGTGTGTATATTTCGGTGCACAATACAAGCATGCAGGTGTGTGTACATTTGTGTGCACATTACAGGCGTGCATCCTTTTTCGAATATTTGTGAGCGCATTATAGGTGTGCATTTATTGAAAATAAATGTTACAGAATTGAAAGTTATATAGGTACTAGATATTGATTTTTAGTACCATGTCTCGGACAGTGTATCAACTGTAAAAAAGAAAAAACATTTTATTTCATCCTCATAAGGACGGTTGCGCAAAACATAGTGCTAGGTATGCAGTTATGTGTATATATATATATGTGTGCATTATAGGTGCGTATTTGTGTGCATTATAGGTGCGTATTTGTGTGCATTATAGGTGCGTATTTGTGTGCATTATAGGTGCGTATTTGTGTGCAATATAGGTGCGTATTTGTGTGCAATATAGGGGGTATAAGATGGGCATATGATGGTGCTAAGGGATAATGTAATGTGGTTTTTCATAAACTCGTTGGTTCCTGTCAGTGTCTTCTAGAAATCCACTTGGCACTGGAGGTGTTAAATAAAGAGCCATTTGAGTCTTCTGCCCCCTGCTGGAGGTGTCTCTAATCACACACAATCCTGCGCCTCTTTAACGTGCCGTATAAACAGACGAAACAATCACAGGTCGGGTGCAAAGCGTGAGACGGATTTTTTTGTACGAAACGATCCCAGCGTCTGAGCTCAGTCACCTGATTAAAGGGAAAGGTAGAGGACACCACACCGAGGAGGGCATTGAGCGCGTCCTTCACCAGCTCCGATTCCGTCAGCATGATGTTGTGCGTGGATGGTAGGTCCGTGTTGATAATCTGCAGGGCCCCGTCGTGTATTTTATACAGCCTGTCGAAAGCTTCTCGACCTGCCTCCGTCAAGTAGGGGTCTTCTCTCTTACCGGGGGGGCTGGAAAACAAGATGGCGTCACGTACAAATAAAAACACTAACACGGGCGTTTATTTAGCTGCCGGGAGAAAAGAGCAGATTTTCACTGTTTTATCGTTTCCCGGCTTCGAAATGTCTGGATTATTTTACAGAAATCTAAATAAACTGCTCGGCTACCGAAAATATGCATTTGGCTCCCATTTTTATGTATAAATTTGCCAAGGAGACCCTATAGGGCAGTGATGAAACCCTCGCGGGCTGTGACTTACCAGCCTATTCTCTCCCAGCATCGGCGCTTGCTGGGCCCATAGGTGAGGACGGCCTCCCACAGGTCTATGTCAGGGGTCACGCTCGGCTCGGACTGAGAGTCTGGAGTCATGTTGGAGGCAGACTGGAAGCCTTCATCCTCGGACTGGTCAATGCTCTGCGGGACCTGAAAGAGATCAGACATGCACGAGGTTACATGCAAAAACACTGACGTTGCAAACACCGGTAAAAAAAAAGAGCGTCAGGTGAAGCGCCACATTGCAGCCCCTCCTGACGCTCTTCGGGTTTTCGTAGTTTTGTGAAATGCCGGCGTTTATCGGCGCTGCATCACCACCGCTCCGTGAACAAGCCCCGGCGTATTTTCCTGTTAGGACAGGGTTGCCCCTCTTCAGGATCCATGAATCTAATAAGGCAGCGACGGCAATGTTTACACCCAATCATATTCCTGTGCACTGACAACATCAGATTATTAGGATGACTATTAACCCGTTAACGATCAAAGCAACGACCAGCTTCAACACATCCATAGTGTTTACCTTTCTTCTCAGAAGCGACGCAGAGATCTCGATGCATGTGCAATCGCTGCAATCAGGAAAATCCTTAAAAGACCCACTTGTCCTGCAGGAAATAATACTATCCCTGTAGATTGTAAGCTCCTACGAGCAGGGCCCTCTACATCCAACGTTTCCATCCTATGTCCGTTTATCTGTATCTTGCTCCCTTTTGGTTAATGTAAAGCGCTGCGGAATCTGTTGGCGCTATATAAATGATGATGATAAATAGTCATATATATTTACAATATACTTGTATTTGTTTACTTTTTTAGCCAAACAAACAACACTTGGGAGGGGCGCTGCCTGTACCGCCCAATGGAGGAGCCTCCACTGAGTGTGTTTTACTGCTGCGGAGCTATGTGCAGGGTAATGCGCTTTACATCCTCATCTGGTTGGCAGAAAAGGTTCTCTAAATGTAAGAAAGGGAAACTTTGTATCGCATGTCTGATAGACACCGATTATTCTCCTCCTGGGTGGCTATTTAGGCTGGGGTCAGACGAGCGATTTGCAAAGCGGAAGAACGTCCGTGAGAGTGGACATTCCTTCCACTCTGACGCCCGTCTGGCCGCCTCGCTGAGTGCAGTTAGTGCGCTCAGCGCTGCAAGGCTCAATGCTCCTATGGAGGATCGCGCTTTGCAGCCCCGTCGAACTTGCGTCGTAGCACTTAGATGGGGAGGCTTTCAGCACAGCCGCAGCACGTCCTTGTATTGCACGCAATTTGTGCTCACGAAGCAGCCGGCCCTGTCGAAGCATCACAGCGCTGCGACGGCGCTGAGAGCCACGTCAATACAGGTGCACAGAGTGCGCTCGTCTGACCCTGGCCTTAGCTGCATGCAGACTTTTTGTCTCTGAGCTTGATCACGTCCTCAGGCACCTGGGAAGAGGCTGAGGAGCTGCATGAAGGACACGCAGACTCGACTCGTGGTTTGCTCGCAGCTCTTCTGAAAGAGCAGGGTCTTTATTCTTGATATATGTCTTTCAGAGACTAAAGGCTAAACAAAAACAAAAAAACAGCGAACCAATCAAAAACAGTCTACATCCACAAGGTAGAGGAAGGGAGTATTTAAAAGGAAACAAAGTAGCAAAACAAGAGGACATAGTCTTAGATTAGAGGGGCAAAGGTTTAAAAGTAACATCAGGAAGCATTATTTTACTGAGAGGGTGGTGGATACATGGAACAGTCTTCCAGTAGAAGTGGTAGAGGCCAAAACAGTAATTGAATTTAAGCAAGCATAAGGCTATCCTAAACAAAAGCTAAATCCAGGTAAAGTATCCATGTAATTGGGCAGACTAGATGGGCCGAAAGGTTCTTATCTGCCAACATTTTTCTATGTTTCTATGTTACATACATACCGTATATACTCGGGTATAAGCCGAGTTTTTTGACTCAGATTTCGAGTCAAAAAAACCGCGATTCGGCTTATACCCGAGTCAAGGTCCTGTACAGCGTGAGTCCGTCCTGTTGAAGGGGATGCGGCTGCGTGCAGGCGCAGCCGGTCACGTGGTCCGGCTAATCAGGTGGTACTGAGTCTCTGTGCCACCTGACTGGCCGGACCGCGTGACCTGCGCACGCACGCAGCCGCATCCTCTTCAACAGGACGGATTTTTTGGGAAAAAGTAGGGGGGGGGGCGGGCTTATACACGGGTCGGCTTATACCCGAGTATATACGGTACTTAGAAATTGAAATACTTTAGAAATGCTGAATAGACGGTTTCAAACATAATAAACAATCAGCAAAAGAACACTTAACACGTGTAATGAAATAGATCTCGATAGTGTAAACATTCTAACACTTGTTTAACTGCATGACCATGAAAGGATGATCATTCCGGCCTTGAGACTACATCTTCTTCAAAGTCCCTGGAACAATTAAATATTCTTATATATCTCCAATACCCTTCTGAACCCCATGTATGAGCCCCCTGTCACCTGGCACAAATTGAGGGCTCTGGGAGGTCTGTGTGTGTACAAAGACCCCCAAGACAATTTTTTTTATTTAAATGTGATTAAATCGAAAAAAATTATAATAATTGGCCAATGGATTATGGAAATAGCCGTTAGTCCCTAATAATGATGATTACAGAGTAAAACAGAATAAGTGTGCTTCACCTTAATGGCCAGTCCGGAGAGGTCAGCGCTGTCTGGAACGGGCGGCAGGTCCAGCTTGATGTCCATGTCACTTGTGCGACTGTGAACAAGTGCCCCAAAGAGTGACACGCGGGTCTCTTTCTCGAATTTGTCACCAGTGGTGAAGTTCTGGGAAAACATTCCCATGGCTGGGAGGCCGGTCCCTGGGGCCCCCTCCATGATCTGAAGGGTCCTGTGCACGGTGTTGCTGATCTCACATTCCTGGTGAGCCAGAAACGAGCTGATGTCGTCTTCGAACACGCTGACGTCGTAGTAGTCGTAGCCGTGGTAAGTCGACTTCCTCCCCACGTACTTGTTGTTCTGAAAGAGATCTCGTTTGGGTGGTACGAGCTGTGGTGGCCCGGTTCCAGCAAGGTCGATTATAAGCTCTAGGACTGCGTTTACATCCCCTGCGTGTGCGCTGAAGGACGTTTCCAGATGTTCCACGAGTTCTTCCAGACGCTCTGCCTCCGGGCCCATCCCACCCATGCGTAGATTGAATGACAGCATGAGCATCTTGTTCTTCACCGGGAGCCTCGTAGCTTTCGGATGCAGCTTGCGGACCTCCTCTTGAAAGAGGTCGACAAAGAGAGTGTCGTAGAGCAACCTCTTGAGGTTTTGCTTGGTCCTGTTCTTGGTTGGTTTTCGGATGCCGAACCCGGGCTTCCATGGGAACCCCACCATGTGAGACTCGCACAGGTCATTAAAAAGCTGAGTGATGCTGCTCATCCTGACTGCGAGGCGATCCTCTCGGGGCGGGAGGGTTGTGTAGGTTGTTTCTTCAGAAGCCGGATCTGGCTACATCTGCAAAGAATCACAACAAAAAAATGTATATAAACAGAACAAACTCCTAATAAACGCATTAAAAGGCATAATGACACGAACTGAACTGCATTAAAACTGCATTGTAAACATGTAACATAATGACTATTTCCTCCATATTTATTTTTCTGTTAATCTGTATATTTGGTCTTGTGTGAATATCTTGCATTTTATTATTTTGTATTTCTGTAACCACTCAATGTTCTCGAACCCAGGACATACTTGAAAACGAGAGAAATCTCAATGTATCCTTCCTGGTAAAATACTTTATAAATAAATAAATTAAAGCATTCATACTGCGCCTCCTCCAACACATGTTTCATTAAGGTCTAGATGGACATTCTGGGGTTCAGTGGGCCAGTGATGGTGGATCTGGACATGCAAGATATTTCAGAACTACATGTCCCATGATGCCCTGCCAGTTTTAAAACTGCAGGAATATGATAGGAGACATAAGGGATATTCAGAGAGCACTGAAATGTCGCTGCTTTCCATTATTCTCAGGGCTTGACAAATTTGCTTTTTTTTTTTTATAAACATTTTATTGGACGTTAGCACAATAAGAAAAACATGGGTGCTGATGTGGCGTCGCAGCATCAATCCACAAAACATATGCATCCTAGGAAACCATAATTCTGTCCATATTTTGACATTAAAATAGGGTGAAAAATGAGTCAGGAAAAGTGGGAAAAGAAGGGGGGGGGGAAGTGGGTGGCCCGGCCCAGCCAAACCAAAATACTAAGACATAGATACTAATCCAACCTGTAGAAAGATATAGAGGAAAATGTAGAAGGGGGGGGGGCCAAAGAGGTGAAAGGGGCCAAGAAGCCCTATATACAGTTGTGTTCAAAATTATTCAACCCCCAATGCTGTAAAGGGTTTTAGGGAATTTAGTGTACATTTGTAATTGTATTCAGAATGAAATCCTACAAGGACTTTTTAAAGAACCATATGCAACTAAAATGACATCAATTGGTTTTGTAATACAGTAGTAAATGTTTCTTCTGTGAATTCTTCATTGACACAATTATTCAACCCCTTAAAGACTACCACTCTGAAGAACAGAGGTTCATTCAAGTGTTTTCAATCAGGTATTGAAAACACCTGTGTATGTCACGGAGCAGCAATAAAGCATAATAAGCACCAATTAGGCAGCTTTAAAATGACTGTGATACTCAGCTCCTTCTAGACTTTTACTGGTGTGGTTACAAACATGGTGAAGTCAAGAGAATGGTCCAGGAAGACAAGAGAAGAGGTGATTACTCTTCACAGGAAGGGCAATGGCTATAAGAAGATTGCAAAGATGTTAAACATACCAAGAGAGACCATAGGAAGCATCATTCACAAATTCAAGGCAAAGGGCACTGTTGAAACGCTACCTGGTCGTAGCAGAAAGAAGATGCTGACTTCGACTGCTGTGCGCTACCTGAAGCGTAGAGTGGAGAAAAGTCCCCGTGTGACTGCTGAGGATCTGAGAAAAGATTTGTCAGATGTGGGTACTGAAGTTTCAGCTCAGACAATATGGCGCACACTGCGTAATGAAGGCCTCCATGCCAGAACTCCCAGGCGCACCCCCTTGCTGTCTCCAAAGAATAAGAAGAGTCGACTGCAGTATGCCAAAAGTCATGTGGACAAACCACAGAAGTTTTGGGATAGTGTTCTGTGGACTGATGAAACAAAATTAGAACTGTTTGGGCCCATGGATCAACGCTATGCTTGGAGTGGGAAGAACAAGGCCTATGAAGAAAAGAACACCTTGCCTACTGTGAAGCATGGCGGGGGGTCAATCATGCTTTGGGGCTGTTTTGCTGCTGCAGGTACAGGGAAGCTTCAGCGTGTGCAAGGTACCATGAATTCTCTTCAGTAACAGGAGATATTGGATGACAATGTGATGCAGTCCGTCACAAACCTGAGGCTTGGGAGACGTTGGACCTTTCAACAGGACAATGATCCCAAGCATACCTCCAAGTCCACTAGAGCATGGTTGCAGATTAAAGGCTGGAACATTTTGGAGTGGCCATCGCAGTCACCTGACTTAAATCCAATTGAGAACCTCTGGTGGGACTTAAAGAAAGCAGTTGCAGTGTGCAAGCCTAAGAATGTGACTGAACTGGAGGCTTTTGCCCATGACGAATGGGCGAAGATACCCGTAGATCGCTGCAAGACACTTGTGTCAAGCTATGCTTCACGTTTAAAAGCTGTTAGTACAACATCCTTTTACAGTTATAAGTACTAAGATTTAATGTCACTTGGGGGTTGAATAAAACTGATAATGATGTGAGCACAGAAAAGACATTTGTGGTTATTTCATTATAAATGTTATGTTATATTTGTCTGACCTACACGTGCCTCTTTGATTTAATTGTAAGCAAGATGACTGAATGATCAAAATCAATGTCAAACTGGCCAAAACACTCAATTTCAGTGGGGGTTGAATAATTTTGAACACAACTGTACGTGACCATAGCCCGAGCTCCCGTCATAGATTATAACCCAGCATCAAGCCAGAGCCCCCAAGTTTTACTATATGATGGCAAAGTAAAATGTACTATAGCGGTCAGCTCGTCCATAACCAGAGTGTCTCTGATTTTGGCATATACCTTAGCCATACAGGGCGGGAGGGGTTGTCTCCAGACTTCCTTGACAAATTTGCTTTGAATCTAGGAGCCAGCTGTCAAAGTTAGGAGCCAGGGTTTTTTTCAGACTAAGGCCGGTGTCAGACGAGCGCATTTCTCTACGGCCGTTCCGCTCCGTCCCATTATTTCTCTACGGCCGTTCCGCTCCGTCCCATTATTTCTCTACGGCCGTTCCGCTCCGTCCCATTATTTCTCTACGGCCGTTCCGCTCCGTCCCATTATTTCTCTACGGCCGTTCCGCTCCGTCCCATTATTTCTCTATACAGCCGTTCCGCTCCGTCCCATAATTTCTCTACGGCCGTTCCGCTCCGTCCCATTATTCTCTACTACGGCCTTCCGCTCCGTCCCATTATTCTCTACGGCCGTTCAGCTCCGTCCCATTATTTCTCTACAGCCGTTCAGCTCCATCCCATATTTCTCTACGGCCGTTCTGCTCCGTCCCATTATTCTCTACGGCCGTTCCGCTCCGTCCCATTATTTCTCTACAGCCGTTCAGCTCCATCCCATTATTTCTCTACGGCCGTTCCGCTCCGTCCCATTATTCTCTACGGCCGTTCCGCTCTGTCCCATTATTTCTCTACGGCCGTTCCGCTCCGTCCCATTATTTCTCTACAGCCGTTCCGCTCCGTCCCATAATTTCTCTACGGCCGTTCCGCTCTGTCCCATTATTTCTCTACGTCCGTTCCGCTCTGTCCCGTTATTCTCTATGGGTGTTCCACTACCCTGTTAAACTCTATGGCCATTCCTTTCAGTAGACCCCATTCTGTGCTCCCTCAGTTCAGCCCACTCCATGTGCTTTATATATTTTATAATCATTTTGCTTTTTGGGGGATTTTGCTAGTCTTGATACTTCCCCATGTTTTACAGAGATCTGGGAAGGTGAGGATCCATATCTCTGGACCCTGTGCAGGCTGGGCCAGGTGCCTCATTCATTGGCTGCTCCTGCCTGTGTGTGAAACACAGTGAATGATCCCCACATGAATGGCGGCGCCCGGTGTGATCGACATGTTAGGGTATAATGGGTAATACAACAGCCGCGGAGACCAAAACACAGGGAATGCCGGTAGGCAACACTGTAAGAACGCTTTCCCGCCCTTACCTCAACTACTGCAGCCCGGGCAAACCGCAGTTCTGACGCTGTCATCCAAGCAGCGCTTTACACAATCAACTTCCGCTTCCGGGTGAGCGCGTTCCAGCGATGAGACGCACTACTTCCGGTAGCCGCTGCGGGTTGCTTAGCAACCGAGGTTCTTTCAAGTACCAGAGCCAGGTCGTGTTGCCTGCACGATGTACCACGTGATGTGAGCAGGTACCCATTCACAGGATTGGTGTGCATTTTGCCAATTTTATGGACAAACCAGTGGTGAGATTTCGGTTTCATGCATTTGACTTAACCCTTTCACTACCGAGCAATTTTTTTCCTCCAAAAAATACTTTTAACCTTTATTTGAATCCTGGGCTGTTAATTAAATAATAGGGTAAAATGGAAATTATTGCTCTGAAAGATTAAAGTTATGTAAATTTACTCATTTTTAATTTTTCACGTAATCGTTTAGAACCTTTCATCCCAGCGATATTTCTGTAAAGTGTCGATGGCGATTGGCGTCCCTTATCTGACACAATGTCAAGATTCCAGTTACCGAATATGAGGTGTGAGCCCAGGACGCAGGAATGACTGCGATACAAACTGATGGGGATAGACCAGGGAGATTTATTATATACACCGAGCAAACACAGAAAAAAAACAGCTGGACGGGGCAGGAACTGGGTTGGTCAGCTGGATGGGCAGGAACTGGGTTGGACAGCTGGACGGGGCAGGATCTGGTTTGGTCAGCTGGACGGGGCAGGAACTGGTTTGGACAGCTGGACGGGGCAGGAACTGGTTTGGACAGCTGGACGGGGCAGGAACTGGGTTGGACAGGGCAGGAACTGGGTTGGACAGCTGAACGGGGCAGGAACTGGGTTGGACAGCTGGACGGGGCAGGAACTGGGTTGGACAGCTGGACGGGGCAGGGACTGGGTTGGACAGCTGGACGGGGGCAGGAACTGGTTTGGACAGCTGGACGGGGGCAGGAACTGGTTTGGACAGCTGGACGGGGCAGGAACTGGTTTGGACAGCTGGACGGGGCAGGAACTGGTTTGGACAGCTGGACGGGGCAGGAACTGGGTTGGACAGCTGGACGGGGGCAGGAACTGGGTTGGACAGCTGGACGGGGCAGGAACTGGTTTGGACAGCTGGACGGGGCAGGAACTGGTTTGGACAGCTGGACGGGGCAGGAACTGGGTTAGACAGCTGGACGGGGCAGGAACTGGGTTAGACAGCTGGACGGGGCAGGAACTGGGTTAGACAGCTGGACGGGGCAGGAACTGGGTTGGACAGCAGACAGCTGGATGGGGCTTGAACTCAAGGAGGGCAAGTCCACAGAAGCGCAGTAGTAAGGCTCTCGACAACACTGGAGCAAGGCAGGCAAGGCTGGATACTGCAGACTGGATGCAGGATACAACTGATCACAGCATACAGGGCCAGGAAGCCGGTTGCTCCAACAGGTCAGAATCCTGCTTCAATGCAAAGGCACTGCTTACTGGTGCACTGCCTGAATATAGGGAGGCCAAGGATCCTCTGCAAGGCAGGAGAGGTTCCACCAGTGGATCGTTTAATGAAAAAGACTGGGAGAGAAAAATATCAGGAACAGATGAACATCCCAGTGGTGCTATCCTGGACACTGGGCCGATTTCCTGATAACGCAGACCCCATGTGTCATTGTATCAGCATACAGGCAGACATGGCCTTTGCGTCAGTAAATGTGCTGCAGACAGATAATAAAATGGTGAGATCTCATGAGGATTTGTATTGATCAAAATGAGATTATTAGCAATGCAATATCTGTATGTGCTGCATAATGCCTGTGTATGGCAATTACAGTAACACCTTGTATCTGTATGTGCTGCATAATTTCTGTGTATGAGAATTACAGCAACACCTTGTATCTGTATGTGCTGCATAATGCCTGTGTATGAGAATTACAGCAACACCTTGTATCTGTATGTGCTGCATAATGCCTGTGTATGAGAATTACAGCAACACCTTGTATCTGTATGTGCTGCATAATGCCTGTGTTTGGCAATTACAGCAACACCTTGTATCTGTATGTGCCGCATAATGCCTGTGTATGGCAATTACAGCAACACCTTGTACTATACAGGGATTTACACTTATTAAAACCCCTGAATCTTATCCCTGTGCTGCAGCGGGTGACCCCACAGCTCTCCCTGTATTCTGCCAAATCTTTGGCTGCTGTAATGCAGCAGTAAAGTTTGCTGAGCTTTTTGTTAGTGAGCGTGACAGCTGCTCCTTGTAGCTTGTTTACAGTAAGATAGTGAATTTCATTTCTCCACAGGGAGCACACTAATCTGGCTTTAAAAAGATTTGTAAATAGAGGTTTTGATATATTAATGAGTGCTTTTCAATGTATTACAATGCAAAAAAGAGTTAAGGGAAATGGACACGGACTCCAAGAAACTAGCATTCACACAAAGTGCCTTGGATTCTGAAGGACAGTCCTTCTTTTGGGGTTTAAATCTCTACCCTCTTTTTAGGGGCTGCTCCGCATTTTCGGAGTGTATACCAGAGCTGCAAACCAATAAAACTCCCAGAAATTAAACGGGAGGGAGGGGGGCAGCAATCTTGGCCCTCCGGAGGCTCTGGAACTAGATTTTCCATGATGCGCAGTAAACTTATGAGTTGTTGAGCATCATGGGAGATGGATTTGCAAAACATCTGGAGGGCCAAGGGCTGCTGGCCGCGGCTAGAAGAGATACATAAGCCACTCTGGGAGAGACGCACAGGACACAGAATCAACGACACGGTGTGGAATGAATGGGGTCTCATTTGGATGCGGGTGTAGGGAGAGGTTTGTTCCCGTTTGGCCGGACACTGCTTCCCGTGCCTCTGGCTCTCTGTTCAGGCGCGTGCAGGGCAGCCGCTCAGAGAGAATACAGAGTCCTCTGCATTGCCAACATTTTATTGCACCACATGGCAAAGGAAAAAAATACATAAAAAGGCAACAACCTGTATCAAAATGTAGTTTATTAAGAAGTTTGGTGTGAATCAATGACATATATAATTTTTCTTTTCTTGCTCCCTTTGTAACCGTATGTTACGACGTTTCATTTGCAGATGATGAATTGCACATACGTCTCTCAGTGGTTCACATAGATGTGCAGAGCTGGACAGCAGGTCTCCTAGTCTGCTGCTACAGGTGGAAGAGAAATGTAAAACAAATATTAGTGTAGAATAGGACAAATAGGTCAATGCACAAAGCCGTTAAAAAGTCATCAGTGACGTTTATTCTCCGAGATCGAGCAAGCCGAGATCAATACTGCCCATCATCCACCATGAGGCTGCCCGAGCACTGCCGAACGCATAGATCCGAAAAATCTGGCGCGCCAAGGTAAACCACCGTCGCTCTAGAACAGGAATGTCAAACTCAAATCCAGCCGCACAGATGTTGCTGGCCCTGTACAGAGCACTGGTGAGACCTCACTTGGAGTACTGTGTGCAGTACTGGAGACCGTATCTCCAGAAGAATATAGACATCTTAGAGAGAGTTCAGAGAAGGGCTACTAAAATGGTGTACGGCTTGAAGGAGAAAAGTTACCAGGAAAGGCTTAATGATCTTAACATGTACAGCTTGGAAAAAAGACGAGACAGAGGAGATATGATAGAAACATTTAAATACGTAAAGGGAATCCACAAGGTAGAGGAAGGGAGTATATTTAAAAGGAAACAAAGTAGCAAAACAAGAGGACATAGTCTTAGATTAGAGGGGCAAAGGTTTAAAAGTAACATCAGGAAGCATTATTTTACTGAGAGGGTGGTGGATACATGGAACAGTCTTCCAGTAGAAGTGGTAGAGGCCAAAACAGTAATTGAATTTAAGCAAGCATGGGATAGGCATAAGGCTATCCTAAACAAAAGATAAATCCAGGTAAAGTATCCATGTAATTGGACAGACTAGATGCGCCGAAAGAAAATGTCGGCAGATAAGAACCTATGTTTCTATTTTCCAAAATTCTTTGACTGCAACAGAAGGCCAGAGAATCATGGGAGTTGTAGTTCAGAAACATTGGGGAGAGGGGGTTGGCAGAGTTTGAGATTCCGGTTCTAGAAAATGCCCACAATGATAGAGAGATCTATTAGATCAGTGGTTCCCAACCCCGGACCTCAGGGCCCACTAACAGGACAGGTTTTGCAGATCACCTTGGGGAAATGCAGACTGAATCCTGCAGTCACTGAGCCGCAAATCATATCACCTGTGCTGTACTTCAGATATCTGCAAACCTGACCTGTTACGGGAATCTGAGGACCAGGGTTGGGAACCACTGGTCTATAACAACAATAACAGCTAACCTTGGCACTACAGACATTATGTAACCAGGTCTCGGGTACCACGTGTGGCTGACAATAATGAGCCATGTGGGCACAGCGCGGTAACAACCGACAGACCCAATTATTGTCAGATCCTGATGGAGGCTTATTAGAAACAGCTGCCTATACCGATCCAAACCTATATATGCTTAATATAGGCTGGTATTTTAGAAGGGGAGGGGGTGAATTTATTTTAATGAATAACTATGCAACAAATAAAAATCGAGCAGATATGAATCCCCCGACGACCCCCCCCCCCACTACACCATTTTCTAGGGAGAGAATATAGGTCCTTGTGGGAGACATTTCCACATCTGTGCGAATCACACTTTGCACAGAGGGCTCTTGTGTGCGCTACTCTGAATGCAGCAGGGAATTCTGGGTGGTAAATGCATATCCGGTACACAACAGCTGAGGCGAGGATGCCCCTCATTCCAGTGTAATGCCACACGATAAGGCTTCAAACACAGGTTAGGGGATGCAGCGACACAAACCAACTCTTAGATGGCCGTTTTGGGCTCATTTGCCCTCATCAGCAGGAGAAGGGCTTGCGATCAAGGGTCTCCAGAGTTGGCCCTCCAGAAGTTTTGGCACTACATTTCTCCTTGAAGCTTAACAGAGGCCTGTTCAATACCTCAGCCGCTGCAAGTGCTAAGTTAGCAACTTGCCATTGAACGCCGTTCAACCGCTCAGCGCTCAGCAGTGCTAACCTAGCACTTGCAGCGACCCGAGGAGATGCTGAGTGTGACGTTTTAAAGATTGCCGTACAGCAAGATGGCCGCCGCCTCGAAGCAAGTAATAATTCCGTACAGCAATGTTAATTTTGAGGTTTTTGTTCACCAAAGCACAAAATATTTATTTATTATTTCCCCTTGCACATAGACATATATTACAGTTCAATTTATATATTGTTTCAGAAGTAAACATAACGTTTATTCATTAAAAACTATCATTTTGTGGTGTGTGCGTACAAAACGGAATTGTGCTGACTGCTTCTCTTTATTATATATTGTCCGAGTGATCCGAAAAACAATCTGAATTTTTCATTAAGAAATCGTCGGCCATTTTGGATTCAAAATTCGCATCCAAAGGGTTCAACGACACTGCTGCAGCAAACTGAATTGCTGCGCTGCAGCAATTCAGCAGCTGCTGAGGTATTGAACAGGCCTCTGGTCTAATGAGTAATTGAGCATCATGGGAGATGTAGTTCCAAAACATCAGGAGGGCCAAGTTTGTGATTGTTGCAGCGGGATTCTGATAAAGTAGCAAAAATCAGCAACACTAACATTATCATTCCCGCTATACCGATCCACTCACCATAACTCCGCAGCAGCTCCCACTCCACCTGCAGCATGCGCTGCTCTTCTTTTAAGGCGTCAACGCACTCTTTAGTAGGACATTTGTATGGGCCCAAGTGTTTCGTTGTGGGACATCCCACCAAGCTACTGGAAATCGCCGTCGTCAGCTCGGACTCCCACTCCTGGTGTGAAGAAACTAGGGTAAAAATCAACACACACACACACACTGCGCCCAGAGGACTGACAGGTCAGTGAGATATCCAAGACATCTATAACTTCTATATGCCAATAGGAAGCACATGAAAGTTCTCCCCTGCAGTCTGTAGCATTCACACCCTGCAGTCTGTAGCATTCACACCCTGCAGTCTGTAGCATTCACACCCTGCAGTCTGTAGCATTCACACCCTGCAGTCTGTAGCATTCACACCCTGCAGTCTGTAGCATTCACACCCTGCAGTCTGTAACATTCACACCCTGCAGTCTATAGCATGCACACCCTGCAGTCTGTAGCATTCACACCCTGCAGTCTATAGCATTCACACCCTGCAGTCTATAGCATTCACACCCTGCAGTCTATAGCATGCACACCCTGCAGTCTGTAGCATGCACACCCTGCAGTCTATAGCATTCACACCCTGCAGTCTGTAGCATGCACACCCTGCAGTCTATAGCATTCACACCCTGCAGGAGGGAACCCAGCTCACTAATAAGGTGATGTGGCTGCAAGGTGCGGCACCCCAGATGTATTGGAAAGATCTGGGGGTGCAAAGGCCATCGCAGGGTAGGGGATTGTGCAGAAACACTGGGTTTGAGTCTTACTGGAATAATCGCCAGGATCCGTCCTTCGGCCAAGCCCTGTAACAAGCTGGCGAGCAGGAGAATGTCCTTACTGCCTATACTCGCGTTACTACCCACTGCCAGCAGGATCACGTCGGGCCGGTAGCTGTAACCCAGGGGAAGAACAAACCGCAACAGCGGATAAAAGAAGCCGCTGCCCTCGTCAGATGTCTGCAAGGGATACATAGAGATTAACACATGTCTGTGTTACACAGAATACACAGAGCGGACACAATACAGGGAGTCTGGGTTTATGGATATGTCTGCATTACACAAATACACACAGGACACAATACAGGGAGTCTGGGTTTATGGATATGTCTGCATTACACAATACATAGAGGACACAATACAGGGAGTCTGGGTTTACGGATATGTCTGCATTATACCATACACAGGACACAATACAGGGAGTCTGGGTTTATGGATATGTCTGCATTACACAATACACAGAGGATATAATACAGGGAGTCTGGGTTTATGGATATGTCTGCATTACACAATACACAGAGGATATAATACAGGGAGTCTGGGTTTATGGATATGTCTGCATTATACAATACATAGAGGACACAATACAGGGAGTCTGGGTTTATGGATATGTCTGCATTACACAATACATAGAGGACACAATACAGGGAGTCTGGGTTTACGGATATGTCTGCATTATACCATACACAGGACACAATACAGGGAGTCTGGGTTTATGGATATATCTGCATTATACCATACACAGGACACAATACAGGGAGTCTGGGTTTATGGATATGTCTGCATTACACAATACACAGAGGATATAATACAGGGAGTCTGGGTTTATGGATATGTCTGCATTATACAATACATAGAGGACACAATACAGGGAGTCTGGGTTTATGGATATGTCTGCATTACACAATACATAGAGGACACAATACAGGGAGTCTGGGTTTACGGATATGTCTGCATTATACCATACACAGGATACAATACAGGGAGTCTGGGTTTATGGATATGTCTGCATTATACCATACACAGGACACAATACAGGGAGTCTGAGTTTATGGATATATCTGCATTATACCATACACAGGACACAATACAGGGAGTCTGGGTTTATGGATATGTCTGCATTACACAATACACAGAGGATATAATACAGGGAGTCTGGGGTTTACGGATATGTAATAGATAATCAATGGAATCTGTCATTGTCAATTTCCCTCAAAATGTCCAAATCATTTTCACCACTTACTTCTGTCCACTTCAGAGACAGCTGATATTTGGTGTTGGGGACGGCCGCTGGCAGCGCGCCACAAATTCTCAGGAATAGAGATTTCCTGCAAAATGGAACGTTTGTCAGATGGTTTATGAAAAGGCTTTTCCAGGAGAAAAGGGTAAAATAAATAAATCAGGAATTACCTACCCGTCATCTCCGATTCGAAGCTCTGGATCCGTGTCTCCTACATGAACGCAGAACACCCTGCAAGGACAGACAGTCAGGGAGGACACACAGGATCTGGGGCTTTATAGTCAACACGTTCTGTAATATGTATAATGTAATATTCACCCTGTCACACTCCCGTATTACGAGCACCATCAATGGAGGAAAAACAAACATAACATGGGGGGGGGGGGGTCAAGAGAGAAAAATAAAAAAATACCCTTAAGGGATGTCCCAAGCCTCATCTATTACCCAATGAGCCCGTCTAGACGCCCTCACTGACCTCTCAAATCCTAAAAGCAGGGTCTCCCGGAGCGCCACGGCAGCTGAAAGTGAAGCATCCGGTGACAGGACTACAGCGTTCCTTGTCTGTATGGATCAAAAATAAAATATTTACTGTAATCGATCACACACAATAAAGTAACCGCTCCATAGAATCACACTTTATATAAAAAGCTCAATAAGCAACAAAACAAAACCCAAGACTAAACCAAGGCCGGGGAAAAGACAAACCATCAGATGCAAAATAAATACGATTCCCATGATGCTTTGACTAAAATGCCCCCTTTGTGAAGAAGCGATGTGTAAATCAGCCCCATGCGGCAGCTCAACAGAGGCCGTAAGGAGACCTTAAAGGGCCAGTACCACCAAAAAATGAAATGTCCTTATTGTGTTTATTTGATGTCGCTGATATCTTACATGTGTTTGTTTTACTCTTGTATGTTTAGTTAAGAAAATATTTTCCTCTGGATGCGCCCAGTGACACATATATTGTGTGATATTTTCCTCTATATGTGTCACTGGGTGCATCCATTGTGTGATATTTTCCTCTATATGTGTCACTGGGTGCATCCATTGTGTGATATTTTCCTCTATATGTGTCACTGGGTGCATCCATTGTGTGATATTTTCCTCTATATGCGTCACTGGGTGCATCCATTGTGTGATATTTTCCTCTATATGCGTCACTGGGTGCATCCATTGTGTGATATTTTCCTCTATATGTGTCACTGGGTGCATCCATTGTGTGATATTTTCCTCCATGTGTGTCACTGGGTGCATCCATTGTGTGATATTTTCCTCTATATGCGTCACTGGGTGCATCCATTGTGTGATATTTTCCTCTATATGTGTCACTGGGTGCATCCATTGTGTGATATTTTCCTCTATATGTGTCACTGGGTGCATCCATTGTGTGATATTTTCCTCTATATGTGTCACTGGGTGCATCCATTGTGTGATATTTTCCTCTATATGTGTCACTGGGTGCATCCATTGTGTGATATTTTCCTCTATATGTGTCACTGGGTGCATCCATTGTGTGATATTTTCCTCTATATGCGTCACTGGGTGCATCCATTGTGTGATATTTTCCTCTATATGTGTCACTGGGTGCATCCATTGTGTGATATTTTCCTCCATGTGTGTCACTGGGTGCATCCATTGTGTGATATTTTCCTCTATATGCGTCACTGGGTGCATCCATTGTGTGATATTTTCCTCTATATGTATCACTGGGTGCATCCATTGTGTGATATTTTCATCTATATGTGTCACTGGGTGCATCCATTGTGTGATATTTTCCTCTATATGTGTCACTGGGTGCATCCATTGTGTGATATTTTCCTCTATATGTGTCACTGGGTGCATCCATTGTGTGATATTTTGTGGTGTAAACTGCCCCTCCCCCTACAGTATCTTTCCATCACTTGCTCCTCACTGTGTGGTTTTGGCCATAGAATGGAGTGAATGGGTCAGTCACTGACTCACATCATTGTATTGTGTGGGAAGTATTCAAAGGACATCACCGGGGGGTAGATTAGACTCCCTGTCTTATCTTATTCAGCTGCCATCTCTTATCTCGGGAAGCCTGGAGAACAATAGACCTCCTGCTGCTGTATCTAAACATCCCACCACCTCATTAACTGTTAAATACTGTAGAAGGTAAAGCACAGCTGTAACTTAAAATGTTTGCACATTGGGTAAATGTTGCACTGTGGGAAAATCCCCAAAATGGAACCAGGAGACAAAAACCTAACTGTATTTTTCCTTTTTTCTTGCAATGATTTCAAACAAAGAAAAAAACAGCAGCGTGTGATTTCTAAAGTGTTTTCACTTGTAATGCACACGTAATCTAGTTACAGCTTTTGGAAGTGGTAGCGTTCCTTTAAAAAGAGACCCGGGCGATGTGTTTGCCCTGACTCCCCCAGATCCCAAATGCTTGGCATCATAACACACACAGACACACACACAAATATAGTCTACTTTGTGGATATCTTTACTAAATGTATAATAATTCTATAAAACACACACACTCGTTTATCTGTAACTATGCAGTATTCTTCACAGGATAAACCAATAAGGAAAGCAGGTGGTGTGATGGGGGGAGTGGATATGGGGGGGGGGGGGGAGTGGATATGGGGGGGGGATAGTGGATATGGGGGGGGGGAGTGGATATGGGGGGGAGTGGATATGGGGGGGGGGAGAGTGGATATGGGGGGGAGTGGATAAGGGGGGCGGGGTGGATATGGGGTCGGTCATGCAATGGAGGTTTCGAGTGACCTTTCAGGCTGGATATAAGCTCAGGACTTGACACATTAGAAACAGCTCAGACTCCTTCCCATTGGCCAGCAGCTGCAGAGAACAAACCTGCACGTCATCCCTTACCTGATCCGCCTTCAGATTGCTGAGCACAGTTAACATTTTGCCCGCGGAATGTAACACATCGCTGTTGTTGAACCTCGCCTTGGTGAACGCGCTGAAGATACAAAATAAACATTAAAGAGAGTTTGGGAGGTAAAGACAGGTACAATGATTATAAGAACAACAACAACACTGCTCTATAACCGTGGAGAGAGACTGTGGAGACACAGGTTCGATCCCGGCCAGAGCACCTCTCCAGTAAGTGTCCTTGGGCAAGACAACTAACAGTACATACTCGCCACGCAGGACATACTTGAAAACGAGAGAAATCTCAATGTATCCTTCCTGGTAAAAACACTTTTTTTGAGAAAGTATCGGTACCCCCCCCCCTTTATCTAGAGTCGTTTGTGTAGAATGCTGTGAAAAAATAAAAATCATGGGGTCTGAATACTGTTGGAATGCACGTATACACTGCCTGTCCAAAAAAAGTCCCCACCTGGATGTATCTCAGCCACTAGGTGCTCGTCTTCCATTGGATAATTACTGCAGTGATTAATAGGTTTCAGCATAAAATGAGGTCATGTGACTCCCTGAATATACTGAATGAGCAGGTTTTTCCATCTATGGTTTTTTCTCCCCTGATGGCACAGCGGGCATATTCCAAGATGGCAATGCCAGGATTCATCGGGCTCAAATTGTGCGAGAGTGGTTGAGGGAGCATGAGACATCATTTTCACACATGGATTGGCCACCGCACAGTCCAGACCTTAACCCCATTGAGGTTAATCTTTGGGATAATGTGCTGGAGAAGACTTTACGCAGTGCCGCGACTCTCCCATCATCAATACAAGATCTTGGCCACAAATTAATGTCACTCTGGACGCCAATAAATGCTGTGACATCGCATGAGCTTATCCACACGATGACGCGGCGAAGGTGTGCCGGAATCACAGCGAAAGGCGGCACAACTAAATAATACAGTGTGTGACTTTATTTTGGCCGGGCAGTGTATGATATATACACTTAAAAAAATGTTCCTATTGCACTTATGTATACATATATATATACACACACGTTGTGCACCAATTAACTGGAGTTCCACGAAACAAAAGACCCTGAACACCAAACATTTTGACGCGTTCTTTCTGCTCCCCGATGTGATGCCATTCCAGTCGCCGAAAGCCTTAAATTGCACCAAGGCCACAACATCACCAGAAGAGACCAGGAAGCATCATAACCTCTATGGTCTCCCTGCCAGCCCCTGTGTGCGCCGTCTGCCGCCTTCAGGCCCCTAGGCCTAACCGTTCAAGTCTTTGGGCGCCATATTGGAGGTCTCAGTTTCTGCTGTTTTTGGAATTCAGGTATAATGAAAATGAATAAGGGGGGGGGGGAGCTCTGCCTGCACGTATAAAATAACAACATTTATTCCATCTAAATACCGAAATCAAGAATTCATCCAAAAAACAAGCTCAAGCTACTATTCTTATGGGCAGTGATAAAAGCCAACGCACCTACCTGACCGTTTCTGGGTCTTACCAGTTACAAGCATTTATAAAGCGCCAACAAGTTCTGTAGCGCTGTACAAAGGGCCATATTAAAATCACCAGACAGACGTGAGGGACACCCGTAACACACCTAAACGCTGCATCTATTTGTTCACTGGGAGCACTTTGCTTCACGATTTGGACCCCGGCAGGCAGGACACACTTCAGCCCGTCGGGGATCACGGCAGAGGTGGTGACGGCAGCCGCGGGGCGTAGAATGTCTTTCATGTGAAGCTCCAGGAAGTGGTCTGTCGCCGCGGTATCTGCGCATTGCTGCTGGGCACTCACAGGCTCCGGAGCGGGATCGTCTTCAGTGCTGCAGCGAGTCACTGGCCCGATACCTGAAACAAAACGACATTAAACAACCTTTAAATAGAGGAAACTTCAATTAAAAAAAAACGCAAACACAGCGCGCCGCGCACAAAGCACCGACTTGCACTTGTCCGCCTGGCTAATCGTGATGGCAGATTAAAAGGGTACTGGTGGTGACTGCAGCGCTTCGTGAATGGCCCCCCCACAACCCCTTACTATAGATTTTTGGGTGGGAAGCGGGGGTGGAATCAGGAAATGCATCGTTAAAATAACGTTTGGCATTAGAACAGTCACACTATCCATCTCCATCCAGCGTTCTTTTCCAAAAATTAGGCTGAAATCTTAAATACAAGGCCGGCGCCTAAAGATCAAAAAATATATAATTATATATAATCTCAAACAGGGTCAAATATGTAGATCATAGAAATCTATCTACAGGAAAAGATAGAACAGACGCGCCCTGCACACTGCGCAGCCTCAGCCCTGCACACTGCGCAGCCTCAGCCCTGCACACTGCGCAGCCTCAGCCCTGCACACTGCGCAGCCTCAGCCCTGCACACTGCGCAGCCCTGCACAGCCTCAGCCCTGCGCAGCCTCAGCCCTGCGCAGCCTCAGCCCTGCGCAGTCCTCAGCCCTGCGCAGCCTCAGCCCTGCGCAGCCTCAGCCCTGCGCAGCCTCAGCCCTGCACACTGCGCAGCCTCAGCCCTGCACACTGCGCAGCCTCAGCCCTGCACACTGCGCAGCCTCAGCCCTGCACACTGCGCAGCCTCAGCCCTGCACACTGCGCAGCCTCAGCCCTGCGCCCTGCACAGCCCTGCACCCTGCACAGTCCTGCACCCTGCACAGCCCTGCTCCCTGCACAGCCCTGCACCCTGCACAGCCCTGCACCCTGCACAGCCCTGCACCCTGCACAGCCTCAGCCCTGCACAGCCTCAGCCCTGCACAGCCTCAGCCCTGCACAGCCTCAGCCCTGCACACTGCGCAGCCTCAGCCCTGCACAGCTTCAGCCCTGCACACTGCGCAGCCTCAGCCCTGCACACTGCGCAGCCTCAGCCCTGCACACTGCGCAGCCTCAGCCCTGCAGACACTGCGCAGCCTCAGCCCTGCACACTGTGCAGCCTCAGCCCTGCACACTGCGCAGCCTCAGCCCTGCACACTGCGCAGCCTCAGCCCTGCACACTGTGCAGCCTCAGCCCTGCACACTGCGCAGCCTCAGCCCTGCACACTGCGCAGCCTCAGCCCTGCACACTGCGCAGCCTCAGCCCTGCACACTGCGCAGCCTCAGCCCTGCACACTGCGCAGCCTCAGCCCTGCACACTGCGCAGCCTCAGCCCTGCACACTGCGCAGCCTCAGCCCTGCACACTGCGCAGCCTCTTGCAGCTCTCCCCTCCATGCTGCAGTTCACAGCTTCACCCAGTTCACAAGCCAGAACCTCTGGTACCAAGACCACCCCTGTCCTACAGTTAAAGTGGCAGTATACGTTTTACTGAAGAATAGCCCTGGACGGACGGGGAAAAGCCCCTAAGTACAGGCAGCATTAAATACTGCTGTCACCAGGGCGGATTCCCTGCCTCACATTCAGAAAGAGGGACAGGGGGGGGTAATTAGGCAGCGCACCTCCTGCACCCACCGAGATCCGGTCCCGTACATCCACACATCTGATAATAAAATTACCATTTAAGGAGAGACACTGCCAATACGGAGCGAGCGCCGCCTGAACATTCTGCATGGATTCCAACGCGCTGGAAGAAAAAGCG
Source organism: Leptobrachium leishanense (assembly GCA_009667805.1). Taxonomy (NCBI): domain Eukaryota; kingdom Metazoa; phylum Chordata; class Amphibia; order Anura; family Megophryidae; genus Leptobrachium; species Leptobrachium leishanense. The sequence goes on along the minus strand of CM019065.1, from coordinate 383,732,399 downwards.
GAACAAAAAGAAGCCAACGATTTATTACGGTTCTTATTTCCACCTGTGTATGTAAATATCCGAGGGTAATAGAGGGGCGTAAAAATAATAAAAGGGCTTCCTCCCCTAATAAGACAGACAGAAACAAACCAAACACAGGACAGAATGCCCGTACAAGAAAGTGGAGGCAAATACTTTGTGGGTCCCCTTACCTGCTTAATGGATTCATAGCTATAGAACCTTAAATTGAAGCCGTCATTAACCCCTGCAGCAAAGGGTATAGTATTGATCATAAAGATCAACACTGCAAGTTATCAGTGTGATATCCTAAACTGCTCCGGGGGCTTATGCTGCGCGGGGGTATATGAGCAGCTGAACGTCCAGCCATTATCCTCGTCACAAATCATTGGCACAGACCTCTATGCCAACAAATGTCAGATGATTAAGGAGGTTGACAAGACATTAGCAGGTCAACACAGGAGCCTCTGAAGACTGAGGATGGATGGAGAATTTCAGGAGTTCACACAATGACAGACACAGACAGACACGCATAGATGTTTATAGACACAGAGACACAAACACAAACAGAAATGCAAAGACAAACAAACACAAACGTAACGCATGGTTCTGGGGGAAGAAACGTTCGTTTTGGGGGTCTACCTATAGCATGGGGCCATCTCCCCTGTGAGCCCGGGCACTGCGTCTCCAAGTAAAGTCCTCACAGTCGTGCAGACGGACTCCGACAGTGACCTCAGATGGTATCCACCCTAAACGAATGACACGAGAGAGCAAATAAAGCAACGGCGCCCCCTGCAGCACAAACTCCCGTACGTCCTGCTGTGCAGGTGATAAGAGATGCTCAGCGCTGCCCTAGGATGCTGCCATTCCTCTGGACCGGCAGAGCTCACTGCAGGAGCTGCAAAGCTAATGTTGGCGCTGCCAACGTGACGACCAGTTTACCAGATTTATTTAGCATATATAGGTTTCAAGATACATTTTAAAAAGAGATATATATATATTATATATATACCCCCACCAAAATATACATATTCTGATCAAATTAAATGTATTACCTCCAGCACGGCGCAGAGTTTCCCCCGTGCGAGGTTCATGAGCAGATGGGTGAGGTGGCTGAAGCACTCTGGGGTGGCCCTCATGCAGCCCTGCGGGGAGAGGAGCCGCGTCACATCACCGGTTTTGGCGACATTAAAAAACGCAGGTGTACACGCAAAAACAAACTACATTACGCTACCTACCTCTGGATCACCAATCCCAGAATCGTATCCGGCAGACACCAGCACCAAATCAGGATCAAACTATGGGGGAGGGGGGGGGAAGGAGAATTTTTTTTTTTAAGTTATATGTAAAAAAAAATAAAAAATTGGGTTTTACCTTTAGGTTTTATTTTATCAACTCACAGGAAAAATCCTAGTGAGTTTAAGCGTCCGGTCACAACTGTGAGTCAGGACAATACAGCTCAAGCAGACGATTAAAAAGGGGATTATTTTCATTTAATTAGTATTTTTTTTATTTACCGGTATTTTTACATAATATGTAATATGTTTTGTTTTCACTCTCCCCCCATAAAGCGCACACCCCAGATCACATAAATCTCAGATTAAAGAAGAATAAAATGAACCCCGCAAACCTAACAGATTGGAAAAACCAAATCACCTCAAAGGTCACCGGGAGCAGGACGTGCAAGAAGGCGGCGATATAATCCGCGTTTCCCATTCCGATCTGAAAGAAGAAAATAAAGCAGCGTAGGCGTCTCGGTCGATCATATCGCAATACGTACTGGATACAGAATGGCAGCCAGCCGCGCCGCACAAGCCAACAGAGGCAACCTGACAGTGCCAACGCATCACCGCTGCCAAATAAATGCAACTGGATGGCCAGAGCCAAGGCCCCTCGCGGGTTTCTCAAAGTGCGTGTCATGGGGTCTTCCAGCGCCCCTGAGGTTTCAACACATCGGACACGGCATTCGATATGTTTAAACTGAAAGAAAGCCAGATCTCCAAGCTTTTCACAGAAACACCGAGCCCAAGCTGTAATGTACATGCAGTAGCACTTTTTGGCCAGCAGAGGCCGCTGTTCACCTCTCGCATAGGGCTTACCTACAGTAAACATATACATGGAGGCTTCTCTACTGTATATTAAAGGAAATATCACTTTCTCTTGACGGGGTTTACATATTTTGTCTGTTTTTGCAGCAACGTAAAGAACAAGTAAAAGAGACGTTCTCAATCCTCGCGTTATACGAAACGCGCTAAGGAAGTACCAAACGATGTCGCGTGAAACGAGCTACTGGGAATTGATCATTTCCAAGCTTCACAATCAATAAGGCTCGATTTGGAAAAGCAGTCCGTGTACGACACGGAGATAAGGGAAAAAAAATATATATATATATATATATAAAAAAATAAATAATAGTCCTGCAATTCCAGAAATATCTTGGAAATACAGGACGTTACAAAAAAAATGTAATCATGACGTTATACTATCCTGCAATGCCATTTCACATCAAGATATCACTGTACATATGTAGGACTCTACCGATTGCTCAGAAGACATCGGAGGTCATAAATCCAAAACACCCCAACCCGTCACTCTCCAATCCCACCCAACATATTCCCTGCAACCCATCAGTCCTGTCCCTGCACCCCTAAACCATCCTCAAATCTATTCCTAACCCACTCCTGTCCCTGAAACCTACACTGTCACCCTAAATGTCATCCTGTCCCTGCAACCCTAAACCTTCCCCATCAAACCTGTCCCTGCACCCCTAAACCTTCCCATCAAACCTGTCCCTGTACCCCTAAACCTTCCCCATCTAACCTGTCCCTGCACCCCTAAACCTTCCCCATCAAACCTGTTCCTGGACCCCTAAACCTTCCCCATCAAACCTGTCCCTGCACCCCTAAACCTTCCCCATCAAACCTGTCCCTGCACCCCTAAACCTTCCCCATCAAACCTGTCCCTGCACCCCTAAACCTTCCCCATCTAACCTGTCCCTGCACCCCTAAACCTTCCCCATCTAACCTGTCCCTGCACCCCTAAACCTTCCCCATCAAACCTGACCCTGCACCCCTAAACCTTCCCCATCAAACCTGTCCCTGCACCCCTAAACCTTCCCCATCAAACCTGTCCCTGCACCCCTAAACCTTCCCCATCAAACCTGTCCCTGCACCCCTAAACCTTCCCCATCAAACCTGTCCCTGCACCCCTAAACCTTCCCCATCTAACCAGTCCCTGCACCCCTAAACCTTCCCCATCTAACCTGTCCCTGTACCCCTAAACCTTCCCCATCTAACCTGTCCCTGCACCCCTAAACCTGCGCACTGCTTCCAGTCCTCCTATTCACTTTCCCCTGTCCCTGCGCCCCAGATCCTTTCTCTGACCTTGTTACACAGCAAGTATTTCTGACTTCTCAATCTTTTACAGCAACTGCAATACAGTTTGGCCACATGGGGGCGCCGGAACGCAGCCAGGAAATTCTAGCACCGAGATTATGGCTATGCGGTGCTTTCTCGGAGAGTCACCGTGCTGTGAATAGGTGCGACACGGCTTTCTCTGTATTATAGATATATGTGTGTCACTAAATGCATTTGGGTGATAAAAGCAAGCGATATAACAGGAGGCCGGGTTAAGATCTCTATGGGCCCGGCGATGCCGCTACGTTAATCCGGCCCTGGCAGAGACCGCTGACAGCAAACTAGGGCCGCGTTGACTAATGTTTTAACAGGTGAACATTAAAAAAAAAACTTAAACCATCACACGTGAATAAACCAGCCATACGATAAGGATGAAACCAAGCTCAGTCTCTGCCTTTATCGCAATGTCTGCCAAACCCACCGTGTCTCCCCTGTACGGGGGGGGGGGGGGGGGCTATACTTACACATATGGATGAAAAAAAATAAATTGCAATTTTCAGCCCCCAACCTTGACTTAACTGGGGAAGTGGAGATCACTTGGAAGCGTTACACCCGGCAGCCCTTTCATAGAGCCCCCACCATGCGACTCCAATGCCCAACGATACGGAGGAAAGAGCCCGGGGCATGTGCCCAAAACCCAATCTGGGCCTCCTTAAAGTGGGACCTGTATACAGCGGTGCCTAAAATCCTTATAGATCCCCCATACCCCGTGGATTAGTACTCTGGTTTATGACTGAGGTACAACCAATGTGTGTTTCGCCTATTATGCCCAGCGGCTTCTTCAGGAGAAAAAAACCTTTGTACCAGAGTATGGGGGGGGGGGGGGGGTTGTGCAAGGACTTTACAATCTTTTGGGCAGTGCTATGTACTGGTCCCACTTCAGGGAGGCCTAGATTGACTTTTGGGGGTGTGCCCCGGGTGTTTTATCCCTTCTTCCCCTCCTCAGCGCTGTTTAGTGAATAAGCCCTGCGAGTCAGTCTCTCAGTGGACATCAGGAATGAGAAGGCCCCTGCGACACTCACATGACTTGAGACTTCTTATCAGTTACCCATTTGAGACATTGGGGGATGCACACGTTCAGGAATGAGGCGCACGCGTGTCCCGTGGTCAGAGCGCGAACGTAATAATCCGCACCTTGTTCCACGGGAGATTTACGTTGAAGCCGGCTCCTTTCCCTTTGCCGACAGCGTCGTAGTTTGACTCAGAGAGATTTGGCCAGTACCTCATGTGTTCGTAACGATGCCAGGAAAAATAAAGAACGCTGAAAGGGAAAGCGTGACGCATTAATACCTGCTTTATAAAAGGTACACACTTACCCAGAAATCCCCAAAAAAAATCCTTTATTCTTCACTCACCTGTACGTCTATTCTCACCATAAAGATCTATGCTGAGCCTAGAGAGGCAAGAGAGATCAGGGATGCATCCTACATGCAGCTCTCCTGCTCGCTCTCACCCACCCCACATAGGATGATGTGCTTGCAGTGCAGCCAGCGTGTTGGCATTATACAGGTGCTGTACGCTGCTTGGGGATTTTGTTCCTACAAGGGGCATCAGCACAACACCCCAAACCGGCTTACTGTTTTAAAGGTCGCCACCTTCTGGCCAACTTTACTAACGGTGACTTTAGGTATAAAAGCGGAGGAAAAATAAATCATTCCAGTGACTTTTTCCAGTCGGCATTACAAAGTTCAGCCAGAAGGTGGCGACGTTAGACTAGGATGCCGTCCAGCGTCGGAGAGGAGGAAAGAATGGAAAAAGCTCTGGATAAGGAATAATACACAGGGTGTCCATAAAGTCTCTTTACAATTTCAAACATTTATTCCAAAAGGCAAATGAAAAGATAAGTGAAAATTATTACAAAATGAGTCGTATATATTTAAGTTTTTTTTGCCCCATTTAATACACCTCTATATGGGCGCCATTAGTTGCACGAAGCACATCAAGACGGTGCTGGATTTCTTGCCATGTTGGCTGTAGCTTCCCCTCATCAATGGTGGCGTCAGGGATCCTCTGCTTCTCATTTGATGATTTTCACTTATCTGTCTTTTCATTTGCCTTTGGAATAAATTGTTGAAATTGTAAAGAGACTTTATGGACAGCCGGTAATATACACAGCGCTGAGCCTTTCCCAATGACACAACTCATGGAACGTTAAAGAATTAAAAATAATCAAATAAAATGACACGTCCCCTTTAAATCCGGCTCATCCTGCGAATCCCTTTAACCTCCGATGGGTTTTACAAATGGAAACACGAGAATAAGCAGTTTAAAAACCTGGGGTCGTCTTCAAAGGTGTACTGGATTCCCTGGCCGTGGTGGACGTCCCAGTCGACGATCAGGATTCTGTACAGAATCAGAAAGGAGAGAATAAACGTTGTTTAGGTCCAGTGAAGCCCTGCGGCCGATGGACATTAGATTCAGCCATCTGCGTTGTGACGGTATCGCCGTGACACAACATTAGGGGTCATTTGCACCACCTGTAGCTCCATGTGAAACAAAACAGAGGTTTTGGTTTACTTGAATGTCCATTACATGTAAGCCCACCCGCCACGGCAACCTCTGGGTCAGGTGGGTCCTAACCTAATGAAACCAAAAGCTTTTCTAAGCAACCACATATCTTCATGCAGCTTCTCAGCTGTGAGAGAAACAGGTGGGTTTATATTTACACCCTCGCCAGGAACAATTCCACTTTTGGACAACAAGAAAACACGGAAAGAGGCAGCAGCAATAATGACTTGGTGGGTGGTTTTACAAGTGGCCATTTGCTGAAACCCCAGCCAGGTCATTGTTGCTGCTGCCTCTTTCCATGTTTTCTTTTTAATCCCAAAGTGGAATTGTTCCTGGTGAGGGTATAACTATAAATGTCAAGTCAAACCGCAGTGGTACAGAATCGTCAGCTAATGTACAAGCAAGTGGGAGAAAAGTTACCAGGAAAGGCTTAATGATCTTAACATGTACAGCTTGGAAAAAAGACGAGACAGAGGAGATATGATAGAAACATTTAAATACGTAAAGGGAATCCACAAGGTAGAGGAAGGGAGTATATTTAAAAGGAAACAAAGTAGCAAAACAAGAGGACATAGTCTTAGATTAGAGGGGCAAAGGTTTAAAAGTAACATCAGAAAGCATTATTTTACTGAGAGGGTGGTGGATACATGGAACAGTCTTCCAGTAGAAGTGTAGAGGCCAAAACAGTGATTGAATTAAGCAGCATGGGATAGGCATAAGGCTATCCTAAACAAAAGATAAATCCAGGTAAAATATCCATGTAATTGGGCAGACTAGATGGCCGAAAGGTTCTTATCTGCCGACATTTTCTATGTTTCTATGTTTTTCTATGATAATAAAATGACTGTAATTCAGCTTATGTAATTGAAATCTGCAAGAGTCTGTGAGAACTACTTGTCCCTGCATGCAATTCAGCTCCAGTTAGGGTCAGCCAGTCAGAGTAGAGGTCAGGCTTCCCAGCAGCTTCAGAGACAGAGCTGTGGAGGAAGGAAGGGGCCATCTGAGAGCTCCATGCCATGCCATGTGGCAGGCAACCTGGACATAACAAAGTGCACAGATTTACAAGCATCTTCAGATCCTGGAGTGGCAGCCGGTTTTTCACCTTTAATTCATCGTTCTAATCCCATCGCTAATTCTAATTGCTACTCTACTCATCACTTTAATTGAGCGATCTATTCATCACTAGTCAACTATTAATCTACTCAATCTACAGCAACTTAATTTACCCCCAATTTACTGAACTTAAATACAAGCGAATGAAGAGTGGAATACCGTTATTATTTACAGTGTCGATGTTTGAATTTCCTTTCAAGCGGGAAAAATTGTGCAAAAAAACAAAAAGCTTGACAATAAACCCACCGGTCTCTCGCTCGGCTGAGAATCAACATGAGGATATGTGGTTGCTAAAGAAAAGCAGTTTTTGGTTTCATTAGGTAGGTTGGACATTGCATGAAAAATGCCTCCCCACAGCATGTAGAATCCATAGGCTGCAGGTAAGAAATCCAAAAGTAATCCCAGGTGACCTGCCTTCATTTCCTTCCCGCAGCATATGAGTTATACATGTAGTAGGGCAGCACTTTTCCCTGTGCTCCCCCTCTGCATGAAATAGTGATAGGTGTCCAGGAAAATAAGGCCGATCTGGCAATCCTAGTGACCACTATTAGAACAATGGTTTAGGAAAGCCACACCGACATTAACGGATTTGCTACTAACAATATTTTGTGACGTATCAACAAGGTAAACATACAACAGCAACACACAAAAAAACAACACAACTGTATGCACAAATTGTATCTAAACGTGTAGTGTGATGCAGACAAAGGCTGATAGAGAGCCTTCCCGGGCTGTGTGCGCGACACACGTGGGCTGTCACGTCTCCCCCATCAGCCGGTTTGATCTGGTCTCTGAATGACAGGGTGTTATTAAAAGGGACCGACTGATTCACACAGCCAGAGCATCAGGTCAGGTGTGCTGAAACCGAGCAGATTGACGCTGCGCCCACCTTTGCAGGTTGTACTTTTTTTGTGCGTATTTTGCAGCAACCGCAACGTTGTTGAAGACACAGAAGCCATTGCCCTGATCACGGTAACTGTGATGCCCCGGAGGCCTGAAAAAAAGGACATAACCTCATCGCAACAGCGATCAGACATCAGAATACATACACTATAACTACTGCACCTCCCTCTACTGCCATGTCACCTGTAAAGGGCTGAGAACAACCCTTACTGCTATATATACACAATGTATAACTACTGCACCCCCTCTACTGCCATGTCACCTGTAAAGGGCCGAGAACAACCCTTACTGCTATATATACACAATGTATAACTACTGCACCTCCCTCTACTGCCATGTCACCTGTAAAGAGCCGAGAACAACCCTTACTGCTATATATACACACACACAATGTATAACTACTGCACCTCCATAATGTAGCCTGTAAATTGCCATTTATGGCCAGCGATCTCTAGTTACCTCACAAGAGCCATCCCATTACGTACGTCTCCTGACAGCACCGCGTCCACCAGCTGCAGGGCGCCCCCGAGCGACAGCTTGGCACAGCGATACGAGTTCTGAAAAGAGATTCACAGATTCAGCGTGGCATTACAGCAATACCCCCCTGCCCCCCCCAGTATGCTCTGCACTGGTTTGCCACGGTGATTTCATTAATGCTTAACCGAAGATTTAAATGACATTAGAGGAGAAGCCGAGGCCGAGGCGAGTTCCTATAAAACCGCTATACTACCGTAAAACACCATTCCCTGATCTTGCATTTCCATAAAGCACCACAGGATGGGGCTGCATAATGTGGGGTTAACCCTTTGTGACCACTGACCATGTACATGCAGGCTGTGTGGCCATTCCCATTTCCTAATATTACTGAAACTAAAATACGTTTCAAACATTCTCTGATTGGTCCACATAAACAGAAGCAGCAGCAACCCTGTAACATGAATAAAAATACCTGTCCTCCCTAATTAACGTGCAGAGGTGCCCCCAATACATGTATGGCGCCCCCTCCCCCTTCCAAGTCCCCATGCAGAGGCTCCCTCCCCCACCTGTCGGCATGCAGCAGATCCACCCCCCTGTCGGCATGCAGCAGATCCCTCCCCCCCAGTCGGCATGCAGCAGATCCCTCCCCCCCAGTCGGCATGCAGCAGATCCCTCCCCCCCAGTCGGCATGCAGCAGATCCCCCCCCCAGTCGGCATGCAGCAGATCCCTCCCCCCCAGTCGGCATGCAGCAGATCCCTCCCCCCCAGTCGGCATGCAGCAGATCCCTCCCCCCCCAGTCGGCATGCAGCAGATCCCTCCCCCCCAGTCGGCATGCAGCAGATCCCTCCCCCCCAGTCGGCATGCAGCAGATCCCTCCCCCCCAGTCGGCATGCAGCAGATCCCTCCCCCCCAGTCGGCATGCAGCAGATCCCTCCCACCTAGTCGGCATGCAGCAGATCCCTCCCACCTGTCGGCATGCAGCAGATCCCTCCCACCTGTCGGCATGCAGCAGATCCCTCCAACTTGTCGGCATGCAGAAGATCCCTCCCACCTGTCGGCATGCAGCAGAATCCCTCCCCCCTGTCGGCATGCAGCAGATCCCTCCCCCTGTCGGCATGCAGCAGACCCCCCCCCGTCGGCATGCAGCAGATCCCTCCCCCCTGTCGGCATGCAGCACATTCCTCCCCCCTGTCGGCATGCAGCACATTCCTCCCCCCTGTCGGATTGCAGCACATTCCTCCCCCTGTCGGATTGCAGCACATTCCTCCCCCCTGTCGGCATGCAGCACATTCCTCCCCCTGTCGGCATGCAGCACATTCCTCCCCCCTGTCGGCATGCAGCACATTCCTCCCCCCTGTCGGCATGCAGCACATTCCTCCCCCTGTCGGCATGCAGCACATTCCTCCCCCGTCGGCATGCAGCACATTCCTCCCCCCTGTCGGCATGCAGCACATTCCTCCCCCCTGTCGGCATGCAGCACATCCTCCCCCCTGTCGGCATGCAGCACATTCCCCCCTGTCGGCATGCAGCACATTCCTCCCCCTGTCGGCATGCAGCACATTCCTCCCCCCTGTCGGCATGCAGCACATTCCTCCCCCTGTCGGCATGCAGCACATTCTCCCCCCTGTCGGCATGCAGCACATTCCTCCCCCCTGTCGGCATGCAGCACATTCCTCCCCCCTGTCGGCATGCAGCACATTCCTCCCCCCTGTCGGCATGCAGCACATTCCTCCCCCCTGTCGGCATGCAGCACATTCCTCCCCCTGTCGGCATGCAGCACATTCCTCCCCCGTCGGCATGCAGCACATTCCTCCCCCTGTCGGATTGCAGCACATTCCTCCCCCTGTCGGCATGCAGCACATTCCTCCCCCCTGTCGGCATGCAGCACATTCCTCCCCCTGTCGGCATGCAGCACATTCCTCCCCCCTGTCGGCATGCAGCACATTCCTCCCCCTGTCGGCATGCAGCAGATCCCTCCCCCCTGTCGGCATGCAGCAGATCCCTCCCCCCTGTCGGCATGCAGCAGATCCCTCCCCCCTGTCGGCATGCAGCAGATCCCCCCCCCCGTCGGCATGCAGCAGATCCCTCCCCCGTCGGCATGCAGCAGATCCCTCCCCCGTCGGCATGCAGCAGATCCCTCCCCCCTGTCGGCATGCAGCAGATCCCTCCCCCCTGTCGGCATGCAGCAGATCCCTCCCCCCTGTCGGCATGCAGCAGATCCCTCCCCCCTGTCGGCATGCAGCAGATCCCTCCCCCCTGTCGGCATGCAGCAGATCCCTCCCCCCTGTCGGCATGCAGCAGATCCCTCCCCCCTGTCGGCATGCAGCAGATCCCTCCCCCCTGTCGGCATGCAGCAGATCCCAGGCCAGATAGAGCAGTGACAGGAAGGTTTCTGTTTACCTGATGGAAATACACAGCCGTATACTTCTCTGAGGTCTTCTGAAGTTCCTCCTCATTCATGGTCTGTGTGCTCTTCACAACTTCCAGATACTCGGGGCTGAGAGAAGATGGAGTCATCAAAACAAAGCGCGCGCAATAAACTGACAGAAAACATCAAACCCCAACAGTAACCGTGCGGATTCACATGCAGTGACCAGAGGACGGAGGGCAAGGACAGGCCTCTCCAACCCGCCCGTAAATATGAGCAGGTCCCAAGGCCTTAGCACTTTCCTGTTGGACCAGAACTGGGTGATCCCAAAATCCTGAGCTGCTGGAGGTCCTTTAGTATCTACTGGAATCACCGGATATGTCAGAACTCCATTTCCCATGATGCCGAGCTAGCCTTAAAAGGGATACAACCACTTACATACGCTGTAAAGAGATTGCGTGTATAAATTATTATTATTCTTTATTTATAAAGCGCCAGCATATTCCGCAGCGCTGTACAATAAACACAGTATAGACAGGGTTACAATACATTGAACAACATTTGACAAACAGTACAGGAGGAGATGAGGGCCCTATTCCCGTAGGAACTCACAATCTGGGAGGGTTGGGGTTGGAAACAGGAGGAGAGGACTGTAAGGTGAGAGTGATTGATGGTTGCGTCAGTGAGTCGGGGGGGGGGGGTCGGCTTCCCTAAATAGGAATGTTTTAAGGGAGCGTTTGAAGGAAGAGAAGTTAGGGGAAAGTCTGACCGTACGAGGGAGAGCGTTCCAGAGAGTGGGGGCTGCGAGTGAGAAATCCTGCAGTCTATCATGGGAAGAGGTGATGCGGGGAGAAGCTAGGCGCAGGTCACTGTTTGACCTTAGGGAGCGGGCTGGGGTGTATTTGGGGATTAGTGAGGACAGGTAGTGGGGAGCTGAGTTAGTGAGGGTTTTGTAGGTAAGGATAAGGATGTTGAACTTAATTCTGCAGTGGATGGGGAGCCAGTGAAGGGACTCGCAGAGGGGAGCGGCAGAGACAGACCGGCGGGTGAGGTGAATTAGCCTGGCAGAGGCGTTCAGGATGGCTTGTAGGGGGGGAAAGGCGGGACAGAGGGGAGCCAGATAAGAGATTATTGCAATAGTCGAGTCGGGAGATTACCAGGGCGTGTATGAGTTGTTTTGTGGTGACAGCGGTAAGAAATGGCCGAATTCTGGAAATATTACGCAGTTGGTATCGGCAGGAGGAGGAAAGAGACTGGATGTGGGGGATGAAGGAAAGAGCAGAGTCAAGTGTAACTCCAAGACAGCGAACTTGGTTTGATGGGGAGATGGTGATACCCTCCACCGTGATAGAGAAGTCAGGAGGTGGGGAGGCATTGGAGGGAGGAATAAGTAGGAGTTCAGTCTTTGACATGTTGATCTTTAGGTGGTGGGAGGCCATCCAGGAGGAGATGCCAGATAAAAAGTCACTGACTTTTGAAAGGACAGGGGGAGAGAGATCAGGGGTAGAGAGGTAGATCTGAGCGTCATCAGCGTAGAGGTGGTAATTAAAGCCAAAGCTGTTGATGGTTTTGCCCAGGGAGGAGGTGTAGATGGAAAAGAGCAGAGGACCAAGGACAGAGCCTTGAGGTACACCAACAGATAGAGGCAATGAGGAGGAGGAGTTACCAGCAAAGGACACACAGAAGGACCTGTTGGATAAATAGGAGTCAACCCAAGCGAGTGCAGTGTCACCGAGACCCAGAGAGTTGAAGGTCTGTAGAAGGAGGGGGTGGTCAACAGTGTCAAAAGCAGCCGAGAGGTCAAGCAGGATGAGAATAGAATAGTGGCCGTGTTTTTTAGCAGTTAGGAGGTCGTTGGTTACTTTGGTGAGGGCAGTTTCAGTTGAGTGTAGGGGACGGAAGCCAGATTGCAGGGGGTCAAGTAGGGAATTGGAGGACAGGAAGAGGGAGAGGCGGTTGAAGACTAGCTTTTCTAAGAGCTTAGAGGTAAAGGGAAGCAGGGATACAGGGCGGTAGTTGGATGGAGAGTTGGGGGTCTAGGGATAGTTTCTTTAGTAAAGGGGTAACTAGCGCGTGTTTGAAGGCAGATGGGAAGCAGCCAGTGGAGAGAGATAGGTTGAAGATGTGTGTGAGAGCAGGGGTGAGGGAGGAGGAGAGGGGAGGAATTAGATGTGAGGGAATGGGGTCGAGCGGGCACATGGTGAGATGTGAGGAGGACAATAAGGAATTGACTTCCTCCTCAGTGGCTGGGAGGAAGCGACAGAGGGGACCTGTGGGAGTGGAGGTGGCAGATAACTATCTTGTGTTGGGATGTTGCTTCTGATAGTTAGAGTTTTACTGAGGAAGTAGTCTGCCAGGTCTTGAGCGCTGAAGGCAGCTGAGGGGGGAGGTGCAGGTGGGTAGAGGAGGGTGTTAGAGGAGGGTGTTGAAGGTGGACCAGAGCCGTTTAGGGTTGGAGGACAGCGTAGATATAAGAGATGAGAAGAAGGATTGTTTGGCCAAGTGGAGGGCAGAGGTGTATGACCGGAGAATAAACTTGAAGTGAACAAAATCAGCTTCAGAGCGGGATTTCCTCCAGGCACGCTCTGCAGTGCGGGAGCATCTTTGCAGGTAGCGAGTCTGGAGGGTGTGCCAGGGCTGAAGCTGGCGGCGTGGGGCCTTACAGAGTCGAAGAGGAGCAAGAGTGTCTAGAGCAGAGATAAGCGTAGTGTTGTAGTGATTAGTGGCAGCATCAGGGCAGGTGAAGGATGAGGTGTGAGGGAGGTGGTGAAGTAGGTTGGAGAATTGATGGGGATCCACAGCATGTAGATTTCTGCGAGTGTGTGTGTGCGGGGTGGGGGAGCAGGGTGTTTAGGAAGTCCAGATAGGTTGAAAGAGAGAAGGTGGTGGTCAGAGATGGAGAAAGGGCGACAGTTGAACTCAGAAATGGAGCAGAGGTTGGAAAAGACAAGGTCAATAACGTGACCATCGCGGTGGGTAGGGAGGAGGGAGGATTGTGTGAGTCCAAGGGAGGGCGTGAGTGAAAGAAGTTTGGAGGCAGCAGGGGCGGAAGGATCATCAATGGGAATGTTGAAGTCCCCGAGAATTAGGCATGGAAGATTAGAAGACAGGAAGTGAGAAAGCCAGGTAGCAAAGTGGTCAAAGAACTGGGAGGTTGGTCCGCGGTGGGCGGTAGATGACTGCCACCCTGAGAGCCAGAGGAGAGAACAGGCGGATGCAGTGTGTCTCGAAGGAGGAGAAGGAGAGGGATGGGGGTGGAGGGAGATGCTGGTAGGTGCAGGTGGGAGAGAGCAGGAGCCCGACCCCGCCACCATTTCTCTCACCCGGTCTGGGGGTATGGCTCAAGTGTAGACCTCCATGTGAGAGAGCAGCAACGGAGGCCGTGTCAGAGGGAGTTAGCCAGGTTTCAGTTAAAGCTAGGAGGTTGAAGGAGTTTGAAAGGAAGAGGTCATGGACGGCTGTGAGTTTGTTGCACACAGAGCGAGCGTTCCAGAGGGCGCAGGAGAAAGAGGACAGGTGCTGAGGGATTATGGGAATGAGGTTGCTGGGCTTGCAGGGAGGTGATTTATGTGCAATGGAAATAGGATGAGAGGGAAGTATTGGATGTGTTGTGGGGCCAGGGTTAGGGGATATGTCACCTGAATAGAGTAACAGCAGGAGGGTGAGAAAGAGAAGGTGGGAATGGGATTTGTGGGAGTGGGAGTGATTGCCAGCACGAGAGTTAGAGGGAGACCATGTTCTGAGGAAACAAAGGAGCTCATGCGAGGCCATCATGTGGGACGAGAGGAGGGAGGGAGAGATGCAGATAGTGTAGGGGTCGGTGGTAGAGGGGCAGGAGTTCCATTTAAGGAGAAAGATAGAAGTAAAGAGTAGAAGTGTGAGAGAAAGCATGATATAGACGTGTGTTTACCCAGAGTAAAAAGTGGGCCTTGCAGTTCCTTCCTCCAGTCCCGCAACTCCAGGAAATCAACTCCAAACCTCAACTTAAGAAGGCCACTTGGGATGGCACAAGAGCCAATAAATGCAAAAACTCCAGGAAATCAACTCCAAACTTCCACTTTGGAGCCAGTCCCAGCTGTTATATAGGGCAGACTGATTGCATTCAGGCAGTTAAAAGGTAAACACCTGATGCTGGATGGGCTGTGTCAATAGGGCAGGAGATTCACATGCTAATTAGCAAAGCAAATGGGAGAAAGGAGACAAAAAGAAATTTAAAAAAAAAGACCAAGGGAACGTTACAATGTGGGTGCCTGCAAAAACTGGGTGATGGGGGGGGGGGGGGTCATACCAGGAAAAGTATGCAGGGGATCGGTTGAAATGTGGGTGTCTGTGGATACTGGGTGATAGAGTCTTACCTGTGGAGAGAGAAGACACAGGAATTAGGGATCATGATGGTGGATGGCATAGGGCATCATGTATAAACCTATCTGTCTGTATCTGTATCTGTGTCTGTATCTGTCTGTATTTGTCTGTATCTGTGTCTGTATCTGTCTATCTGCATCTGTGTGTATTTGTCTGTATATGTATGTATGTATGTATGTATGTATGTATCTGTGTCTGTGTCTGTCTGTATGTATCTGTATTTGTGTCTGTGTACATCGCGAATTACTATAAAACGCACTCGGCTGGGTTTTTCTTATCTCCCATTTCCATTTCGTGGATTTTTCCCATGATGCAACATTTACCAAAATGTTATGGTTTAGTTTACAGCTGCAGTATAGGATAAACCAGTAGGGACAAGGCAATGGGGTGCAGAAGGGAATGTTTAAAGAAAGCAAAGGATCTATTGTGCTGTCTAAGCTACCTGAGATAAGAGATGGCAGCTGAATGAGATCTGATAGTGGGCTACCAACACTGGATATGACCCCTAGCGATGTCATTTACATACCAAAGTCATTTGCATTATATACAGACCAGCAGGCGGGGTATACAGACCAGCAGGCGGGGTATACAGACCAGCAGGCGGGGTATACAGACCAGCAGGCGGGGTATACAGACCAGCAGGCGGGGTATACAGGCACAGTGACCTTGAGGTGAGGCGTGAGCAATGTATTGCTGTTTTGCATTCCCTGTGCCGGGTGTCTCCCCCTTTTCTTGTGCGTCCCCCCCCCCTGCACACTCATTCATTGAATGGTAAATGGAGACACACAACAAAATGTATGTACGCACAATCAACACAATGTTAAAAGGTGAGGGGCCGCACCTGTGCACCAAGGTGATCTCCTGGTCGGTCGCCTCTCTGACGGGCAAGCGGACACATCTCTGCGCGAGACCGTAATGCTGCAGCCGCTCGTACGACCTGGACAGCCTCTCCGGCACCTCGATGGCGCACACCGGGCTGACACGAAACAAATGCAGAAAGATAATTAGAGGAGGTATAAGAAAAACACTAGTGTGGATCCTAGACACGCCGGGTACCACCATCACCGCTGATTTGTGAGGAATCATTACAAAGGGACGCTCAGCTGGCCCGAGGTGGTGACGCCATGGTGTCCACACATAATTCGGCGTGTGGAGCGAGCAGAGGACGGTCCTGTAGGATGCCAGGGCGGGGGGGATGCCATGCACTGATGCCACAGACGACTGTGCCTTTCATTAGCTTGGTAGGGCACAATATTTAGAGTTTTTTTTTTTTGGGGGGGGGGGTTCGCCTCCCCTTTAAGCAAAGTTTAAAGTACTGGACTATTCATTGAGATGAAATATAAGATTTAAAGGGATTTCTTGCATCCCAGAAACTTAAAATACACCCGGAGGGTCCGAATAAAAAGTGGACGTAGAGCGACGCTCTGTGCCCGACGAAAACCACACAGATAAATCTGTTTGCTGCACCTTTCTCCGGTGATTGGAATCACACAGCGCTTACTGACCAAAGATTAGGAGAATAATAATTATTAACTAACCAGTTCAGTGTAACAGAGAATAAAAAAATAAAAAAAGACACCAAAAATCAACAGATTAAAAATTCCCCAATTCACCCCACATTGAATGACACATTGTGTTTTTCCCATAAAGCAACATTCCTTTACTTATGTGATTTATCTAATCTACAGTATTAGACAGTTTAACAACTTGGAGGAAAGGTTTAGATAAGGCAGCAGGAGGTATGTTGTGTTCTCCAGGCTACCTGAGATAAGAGCTGGCAGAGATAAAGACAGGTATCTTAAACGACTTCTAAATCTACCACTGGTAATGTCCTTTGAATACATCCCACACAATAAGATGATGGGAGTCGGTGACTGATCCATTCACTCCATTTTATGGTCAAAGCCACACAGTGAGGAGCAAGTGATAGAAAAATCCAACACAAAATATCACTCAATGGATGCACCCAGTGACACATATAGAGGAGAATATCACACAATGGATGCACCCAGTGACACATATAGAGGAGAATATCACACAATGGCTGCAACCAGTGACACATATAGAGGAAAATATTTTCTTAACTAAACATACAAGAGAAAAACAAAACACATGTAAGATATCAGCAACATCAAATAAACACAATAACTAATCACTT
The DNA here is from genome assembly GCA_009667805.1 of Leptobrachium leishanense. Classification (NCBI taxonomy): domain Eukaryota; kingdom Metazoa; phylum Chordata; class Amphibia; order Anura; family Megophryidae; genus Leptobrachium; species Leptobrachium leishanense. The sequence continues at coordinate 383,715,096 of CM019065.1, read as the reverse complement.
GTTGTGAATAAATGCGACACCGGCAGGACAGATCTTCCCATTGTTGGTCAGGACGTGCCAAACCCTCGCGATTTCCTAGGAGACCTGCACCGAGCGAAAAATTTCCTCAAGAACTAATGGAGGAACGCTATTGGCTGGTAGACATGTGGAGGTCGGAAATTTTCACTTTGTTTCGTCCGTTTTCATTGGTTAAGCTCCCCGTTTCGTTATTTTGCCCAATATGTTCCGGTTTTGGAATCATTCATTTCATACGGAATTACTCACTCGTCCCAAAGAAGTTTATACGTTGTCATCTCGTCATCGTAAATCAGCGCCGTACCGGAGGCCATTGCTATGGGGGGGGGGGGGGAGAAAAAAACATTAATTTGAATGGAGAGAACCCGAGTTTGAGTGTTTATTTAGGGGGGGGGGGGCATGTGTGTGTGTGGGGGGGGCAGCCAGGGGTAGAATATGGCTACAATGAGGATTTCCAATACTGAAAGAAAAGCTCTTTGGAGTATCGCAGCGAGTGATCCCTGCTGGAAGAAACACAAATGGGGGTTATTCACTCACTGCCATAGTTTAGGACGGGGGGCCTGCCAGATGAATTGGAACTACATCTCCCATGATGAAATTTCGGTGCTTTCTCATTTGGCGCGCTTCGGCAATTCCATTTCGCTGACCCTGCGGTGAATTCACCGCAGGGTCCCCGATGTGCGTCGAACACAGAATCGCCGAACGAAACCACAGACCGCTGAACTGACCGCCGAAATAAAAGACAAAAAAAACATAAAGTCTGCTATTTTTCTAATGGGTGTTTAAACCAATAACAATAAAGCATTAAAATGTGTCTATAAAAAAGTCCTTTGAAAATAAAAATTTCTGTTACAGAATATAAAAAAAAAAAAGTTCCAAAAAATTAAATAAAGAGTTTGCTGAAAATAAAAAGAATAAGGCTGGGGTCAGACAAGCGCACTATGTGCGCCCATACGGACGTGCCTTCCGGCGTCGTGACGCTGTGACAGGGCCGGCCACACACGCGAGCGCGCGAGAGAGAGACAGCAGCTGTGCTGCGTCCGTGCAGCAAGCCTCCCCGTCAAAGCGCTAGGACGTGCGTTGAAGGGGCTGCAAAGCGAGGATCGAGCCTTGCAGCGCTGAGCGCACTAACTGCACTCAGCGAGGCGGCTAGATGGGCGTCGAATGGAAGGACGTCCACTCTTAAGGACGTTCCTTCCGCTCGTCTTACCCCAGCCTTAATGGTTGAATAAAAATGTATTAAAACGATTTTCTTTACATTGAATCCTATGCGATTCGTCTGTTTAAACTGAACCATCGAATATCAGGGCATTTCACGCGCACTTCGGCGTTCTCTGCACGCACCTGCTAAACCCCAACAGATGAAGTCAATTTAATTTTACACAAAAAAAAAGTTAATTGCCCAGCTGTACCTGCACATCATCACCTCCTATACTAAGGGTTGTGTTCATAGCTGCCCTTCTTGCACACACAATGTATCACTGTCCTTCCTGTCCTGTTGCCACAGCTGATGCCAATTTATTTATTTATAAAGTATTTTAGCAGGAAGGATACATTGAGATTTCTCTCATTTTCATGTCCTGGATTCAAGAACATTGAAATGTTACAGAAATACAAAGTAATAAAATGCAAAATATTAAAAACAAAACACAAATATACAGATTAACAGAAAATAAATATGTAGGAAATAGTCACCATGTTACATGTTTACAGGTGCATTCTGTATATGGTCACTATGTTACATGTTTACATGTGCATTCTGTATATAGTCACTATGTTACATGTTTACATGTGCATTCTGTATATAGTCACTATGTTACATGTTTACAGGTGCATTCTGTATATAGTCACTATGTTACATGTTTACAGGCGCATTCTGTATATAGTCACTGTGTTACATGTTTACAGGTGCATTCTGTATATAGTCACTATGTTACATGTTTACAGGCGCATTCTGTATATAGTCACTGTGTTACATGTTTACAGGTGCATTCTGTATATGGTCACTATGTTACATGTTTACATGTGCATTCTGTATATAGTCACTATGTTACATGTTTACATGTGCATTCTGTATATAGTCACATGTTTACAGGCGCATTCTGTATATAGTCACTATGTTACATGTTTACAGGTGCATTCTGTATATAGACACTGTTACATGTTTACAGGTGCATTCTGTATATAGTCACTGTGCTACATGTTTACAGGTGCATTCTGTATATAGTCACTGTGCTACATGTTTACAGGTGCATTCTGTATTGAGGTATGTTAATAGGGAGCTCTTAAGAGACTTTAAACTGGAGGAAGATTTGATGGCGTCTGGGAGGTTATTCCATAATTGCGGTGCGCTGTAGGAAAATGAGGACCGAGCCACTGTCTTTTTGTATTGTGGTATTGTAAGTAAGGTGCAGGTCCTGGATCGGAGGTTATAGGATGAGGGAGCTGCTGGGGGAAGCAGTCTATTCAGGTAGGGTGGTAGCTTCCCAGAAAAGCTCTTACCGTAGATACTCGAGTATAGCGCGACCCAAATAGAGCGCGATGGATAAAGATTGATTATGGAAATGAGAGAATACTCAAGACTCGAATATAACGCGAGGAACAAAATTATACTGTACTGGTAAACAATTAAAATCTTTCCAGGTTCTATTAACACAGTCAGGCTCCCCCTCAGGCCAGGGTGCTCTGCTCTAGAATGATTGCAGTTGTTACGAAGTATGAAGCCACCGGCCACCCGTCTTCTTTACTAGCAATTAGATGGCCGGTGAAAGCGAGTGAAGTGAAAGGTTGGCTTAAACTGAGCGTGCCCTCTGGCTGTGATGGATCCCACCTCTCCTGAATCTGGGAGTTCCTGAAGTGTATGCATGCATCAGGGAGCCCGCATTCACTTCAGCGAGATTACTGGAGCTTCCGGGAGACTTGGGATCCAGAGCAAGGCAATTTTTTTTTATTTTGTTTACACGCGATGCAGATGTCTCGAATATAACGCGACCGCTCCAATTTTAAAGGTAAATTTTTGTCACCAAAATCTAGCGGTATACTCGAGTATCTACAGTAAACACCAGGCTGGAAAGGTGAAGAGTGCGTCTAGATTCCAGCGATGGCCAGTTTAGTTCTTTTAACATGTCACAATGGTGGGTCACGTAGTTACATTGTATAACTCATTCTGCCGCTTTGTGCTACAATGTAGTAAGTTTATGAAGGTGCGTTTGCGGGGCGGCTGCATACACTACATCTCCGTATTCAATGGCTGGCATAAGCATTTGTTGTACAATCTGCTTTCTTACCGCGGGGTTCAGGCAGGATTTGTTTCTGTAGTTTGGGGTAACGTTTAGATGAGAGTTTTTCAATGTGGGGGCCAAAGGATAGATTTGGGTCTAACCACATACCTAGATATTTGAGAGAAGTGACGGTGGTCAGCGTGTTATTTGATTTTGTCCTGACACATAGATGGGGATTTTGCAATTTGTGTAGTTTAGGTTTTGTTCCAAAGAGCATCGTTACAGTTTTGTCAGTGTTTAGAAAAAGATTGTTGTGTTTGATCCACTTTTCTACCCCTGTGAATTGTTCTTGCAGCACGTCCTCCAGCTGCCGGAGATTTGTTTGGCTGGTATAGATTACAGGGTCGTCTGCGTACTTGTGTACAGTTGAGGCTTTGCAGACATTGGACAGATCATTTATGAATATTGTGAATAACAGGGGGCCAAGTATCGAGCCTTGGGGTGAAGTGGAATCAGGCTGGAAGCTGGCCACCATTATAAGCCAGGCGGCCATCTTGTTCAGAATATTGGTTCACTTGAAAATAACTAGGTAGGTTTTAGCTGAAACTAGATTGAAGCATACGTAGAAATTTAGGAATGTGTTAGATTAGCAGAAAAGCAATTAGAACCCTGAGAAAGATCTTGGCTGTTCCTGGCACGAAGGTACAGAATGAGGAATGGATACATCAAGGTCATAGAGGCCCACTGAGAGACAAAGGGAAGCATAGAAGATAGACCAGGTGTTACCCGCAACAAATAAACACAGGCGCTAGGGAGGCGAGCACAGCCTGGATTGAATGTAGTAACTAATCATGGTCAAAACTAACATGAAGTTTTCCAATTTTTGGCCAATTTAATGGAATGTCTTTGTATTAGACTAAGGGAGGTATTAAACCACGTGGGGTGGGATAGAGTCACCGGGAGGTGGGCTAATGGGGATGTACCTAATTATGTATTTGAGGTATAAAACCTCAGGACACTGGATAATCGATGCTCAGTCTTTGCGATTCAATCCTGTCTGAGCATTCTGTTACGTCACAATAAAGTTTGCCTTTCCTGAAGAGACTCGTGTTCAGACAATCCTTGCTCGTGTCCGGTCCGGCCTCATCCTGAGTGAACCAAGTGGATTCCGGTAACAGGGGTACACCGCACGGGACTGGGAGGGGGAGGGAGGAGCTGTCAGAAATGGACACATATTGCGACCGATCAGACACATATGATTGAAACCAGGTTAGCGTGCTATCACCAATACTGGAGTTTAAGTTTAACAAGATGCCATGGTCTACTGTGTCAAAGGCCTTGGCAAAATCAAGGAAGATGCTCCAGTTAGGTTTCCTTGTTCCATCCCAGCCTGGATATCATTGCAGACTTTTAAAAGGGCGGTTGTAGTTGAAGGATTTGGACGAAAGCCGGATTGATCTGGGGTTAAGTAGCTCCAATATTGATCGTAATCGCGTAATTGAATTTAGACACATTTTTCCAGAATTTTTGACATTACTAGGAGCAGAGATATCGGGCGATAATTGGATACCAAAGTATTGTCTCCACTTTTATGGATAGGTACCACCCTTGCAGTCTTCCAGCCTGACTGTCAGTGCCAGTGCATAATGGCTGCAAATCACTTTACTAGCCAAATGACAATAACAGCTAGCCACCACGGGGTTTGAAGTCCAACGGAACCAGGGTGACAAAAGTACAGAATCGGAATCTGGAGGGAACAGGTGCTAATACTTTATAAACCAGTCTTTGTGCAGGGAACAACCCCCATCACCCTCTGTCAGCTGCAGACATAGCACATCAGAGTTCTAAACACACAGCCCACGCCGCTCAGACTTTACCTTCTTCTCCCTGGGCACTCAGGCTTGGGGATAATAGGGGACGTGGCATTTCTACTCAAGTGGGAGGGGGTTTATCTCCCAGGCTAGCTCAACCCGAGTATAAAGCACCAGAGACAGGTCGGGCAGCTGACTGCCGACATTACAAGTAACAACGGTGCCAAAGACAAACTTGTATCGATTAGAATTTTTGTGGAAACGCGACGGTTTTGTTTATTTGTCTTCATTACCGCTGATTATAAACTAATAACTGGATCCGCTGTAGTTTGCCTCTTGTGTTTAGAGCTCGGTACGTAACATCTGCCCCTCTGACGTCTTTGTCGCCATGTTTAATGTGGGCAAGTGGGAAAAAAGTGGTGAAACCCTTTGAATTTTGCTAATATAATTCTGCCTACAGTAGTTCTTCATTTGGCTATTCAAGTCATTCTAGCCACTTAATAGCTCAGGATTTACAATGACAACTTAGACTCATCAAAGCGCGCCTATTATTCTTGCCTGCAGGGCGCCACCATCTTGGTGGTGGCATTGGCACAGCAACCTGACTTCCAATCAGAGCAGCCCATGTTTACCTGCCAAGTGAGATCACAAGAGTCGGCGGCCTATAGGAGACAGGCAATGGTGACAGTGAGCGGGTAACATATATTAAGCATACGTAATATGTAATATTATTTACGTACCGCAAACAAATTTATCATGTTTGTACAATGGGTTATTTGCTTCTTCTGTATCATGTTCCTCGTGACACCTATGACATACACTATATTGCCAAAAGTATTCACTCAGCTGCCTTGACTCGCATATGAATTTAAGTGACATCCCATTCCTAATCCATAGGGTTCAATATGATGTCGGTCCACCCTTTATATATATATACACTATATTGCCAAAAGTATTCGCTCACCTGCCTTGACTCGCATATAAATTTAAGTGACATCCCATTCCTAATCCATAGGGTTCAATATGATGTCGGTCCACCCTTTGCAGCTATAACAGCTTCAACTCTTCTGGGAAGGCTGTCCACAAGGTTCAGGAGTGTGTTTATGGGAATTTTTGACCATTCTTCCAGAAGCGCATTTGTGAGGTCACACACTGATGTTGGATGAGAAGGTCTGGCTCTCAGTCTCCGCTCTAATTCATCCCAAAGGTGTTCTATCGGGTTGAGGTCAGGACTCTGTGCAGGCCAGTCAAGTTCATCCACACCAGACTCGGTCATCCATGTCTTTATGGACCTTGCTTTGTGCACTGGTGCACAGTCATGTTGGAAGAGGAAGGGGCCAGCTCCAAACTGTTCCCACAAAGTTGGGAGCATGGAATTGTCCAAAATGTCTTGGTATGCTGAAGCATTCAGAGTTCCTTTCACTGGAACTAAGGGGCCAAGCCCAGCTCCTGAGAAACAACCCCACACTATAATCCCCCCTCCACCAAACTTTACACTTGGCACAATGCAGTCAGACAAGTACCGTTCTCCTGGCAACCGCCAAACCCAGACTCGTCCATCAGATTGCCAGATGGAGAAGTGCGATTTGTCACTCCAGAGAACGCGTCTCCACTGCTCTAGAGTCCAGTGGCGGCGTGCTTTACACCACTGCATCCGACGCTTTGCATTGCACTTTGTGATGTATGGCTTGGATGCAGTTGCTCGGCCATGGAAACCCATTCCATGAAGCTCTCTGCGCACTGTTCTTGAGCTAATCTGAAGGCCACATGAAGTTTGGAGGTCTGTAGCGATTGACTCTGCAGAAAGTTGGCGACCTCTTCGCACTATGCGCCTCAGCATCCGCTGACCCCGCTCCGTCAGTTTACGTGGCCTACCACTTCATGGCTGAGTTGCTGTCGTTCCCAAATACTTCCACGTTCTTATAATACAGCTGACAGGTGACTGTGGAATATTTAGGAGCGAGGAAATTTCACGACTGGATTTGTTGCACAGGTGGCATCCTATCACAGTTCCACGCTGGAATTCACTGAGCTCCTGAGAGCAACCCATTCTTTCACAAATGTTTGTAAAAACAGTCTGCATGCCTAGGTGCTTGATTTTATATACCGGTGGCCATGGAAGTGATTGGAACACCTGATTCTGATTATTTGGATGGGTGAGCGAATACTTTTGGCAATATAGTGTATGTGCCTGGTGCAAGGGGTCCCATTTTATTGCTATACAAGGCGTGTTTGTGGGCGAAACGCGTCTCGTAGACCGACTTAGTTTATTTGACTTCTTTTCCCATTTTTGATGTTCCTAATGACTGTCTTGGCCTATAATGTACCATTCTGCACCAGATCATGACTTTAGTGAACAACTCTGGCAACTGTATCCATTATTCTCCCCGGAAGTTACTGCAGCTTTGCTACGAAATTTGCATTGTGTAGGGTGCACAAATTGCTCAACGCACGGGACTTGTGCACTTTACATACACAAGTGTAATATAGCAGAATACTATATCTCTGTTACATTCGTATGGTCAAGTTCTGTAGCGCCTGTACAGAACGATGGATCAGAGCTTTGCGCGCATGAGCCGAATCGATCCATTGCTTCCTCTCAGAATGCTCGCTATCAAGGGCTGCACGAGAGAGGGTGACGGCAGCATCACAATTTGGTGACCGGCAGACAGGAAATTCAAAATCCGTCACGCTGGGTGGGTTGGAAGACACTCCTCCACTTCACATCATGTTTACAGGACATCGGCACCAGAGGGAAGCTAAAGTGGCCAGGATATATAGAGTGTCCCTTTATGGGGCCGGTACCACCAAAAAAATGAAATGTCCTTATTGTGTTTATTTGATGTTGCTGATATCTTACATGAGCTTTGTTTTTCTCTTGTATGTTTAGTTAAGAAAATATTTTCCTCTATATGTGTCACTGGGTGCATCCATTGTGTGATATTTTCCTCTATATGTGTCACTGGGTGCATCCATTGTGTGATATTTTCCTCTATATGTGTCACTGGGTGCATCCATTGTGTGATATTTTCCTCTATATGTGTCACTGGGTGCATCCATTGTGTGATATTTTCCTCTATATGTGTCACTGGGTGCATCCATTGTGTGATATTTTCCTCTATATGTGTCACTGGGTGCATCCATTGTGTGATATTTTCCTCTATATGTGTCACTGGGTGCATCCATTGTGTGATATTTTCCTCTATATGTGTCACTGGGTGCATCCATTGTGTGATATTTTCCTCTATATGTGTCAATGAGTGCATCCATTGTGTGATATTTTCCTCTATATGTGTCACTGGGTACATCCATTGTGTGATATTTCCCTCTATATGTGTCACTGGGTGCATCCATTGTGTGATATTTCCCTCTATATGTGTCACTGGGTACATCCATTGTGTGATATTTTCCTCTATATGTGTCACTGGGTGCATCCATTGTGTGATATTTTCCTCTATATGTGTCAATGAGTGCATCCATTGTGTGATATTTTCCTCTATATGTGTCAATGAGTTCATCCATTGTGTGATATTTTCCTCTATATGTGTCACTGGGTACATCCATTGTGTGATATTTCCCTCTATATGTGTCACTGGGTGCATCCATTGTGTGATATTTCCCTCTATATGTGTCACTGGGTGCATCCATTGTGTGATATTTTCCTCTATATGTGTCACTGGGTACATCCATTGTGTGATATTTCCCTCTATATGTGTCACTGGGTACATCCATTGTGTGATATTTTCCTCTATACGTGTCACTGGGTGCATCCATTGTGTGATATTTCCCTCTATATGTGTCACTGGGTGCATCCATTGTGTGATATTTCCCTCTATATGTGTCACTGGGTGCATCCATTGTGTGATATTTCCCTCTATATGTGTCAATGAGTGCATCCATTGTGTGATATTTTCCTCTATATGTGTCAATGGGTGCATCCATTGTATGATATTTTGTGTTGTAAGCTGCCCCCCCCCCCCTCCACAGTATCTTTCCATCACTTGCTCCTCACTGTGTGGCTTTGGTCATAGAATGGAGTGAATGGGTCAGTCACCGACTCACGTCATTGTTTTACTGAGAGGGTGGTGGATACATGGAACAGTCCTCCAGTAGAAGTGGTTGAGGCCAAAACAGTAATTGAATTTAAGCAGGCGTGGTATAGGCATAAGGCTATCCTAAACAAAAGATAAATCCAGGTTAAGTATCCATGTAATTGGGCAGACTAGATGGGCCGAAAGGTTCTTATCTGCCGACACTTTTCTATGTTTCTATGTTTCTATTGTATTGTGTGGGATGTATTCAAAGGACTTCCCTGGGGGTTAGATTAGATGTCTTTTAAGTTCCCTATTTTATCTCCTTCAGCTGTCAGCTCTTATCACAGGTAACCAGGAGAACACAATACACCCCCTGTTGCCTTATCTATTCATTCCCTCCTTTTCCTCATTAACTGTTAAAATATTGTAGATTCAATAAACAAGAGCCACACAGCAAAGCTTTTGGTAAATGTTGCACCCTGGAATAAAATCCATTAAATGAAACTCGGAGATAAAAATCTAACTTTATTTTTCCTTTTAACATGCAATTACTTCAAACAAATAAAAAACCTGCTGCATATGTTTTATAAGGTGTTTTATAATGTGGTTTATTTGTAATGCACAAGTGATCTAGTTACAGTTTATTTAAGTGGTAGCGTCCCTTTAAATATTGTATCACGGATTACTATGCATAAATATACAGTAAATGTAAAACTGTTAAATACTGTAGAATAGATAAGCTACAGAAGTAAAGCAAAACCTTTGGTAAATGTTGCTTCATGGGAAAAATCAACAAAATGGTAGGGATATTAAAACAAAAAAAGAAACCTAACTTTATTTTTCCATAACATGCAATTACTTCAAACAAAGGGGAAAAAAGAACAATATCATGTGTTTTATAATGCGGTTTATAAAGTGTATTTGTTTGTAATGCACAGGTTATAGTTTATGGAAGTGGAAGTGTCCCTTTACACCCAGTAAGTCAGTGCGCGGCAGAAGCAAGGCCTTGCTGGTTAGTAAAGCGCGTGCATTTGTATCAAGAACGGGAAGTCTGCAAACTGCGGTAGATTTACATCTAGGTTTGGATTACGTCCCTGGAATGGATTTTACTCAGAAGAATGTCTCCAAAGAATAATACCTCCTGTTGCTACTATAGATATGTTTTTCCTCTGCTGCAGGTGAAATCTCCTTTTTTCAAGTTGAAACTGGTGACCCTTTGTCCTGATAATGAGCAGGTTATGAAAGATCTGTTTGTGCTGGCACGCTGTGCGTATGCATTTAATCATATCAACGAGTCATAGGGCGATAGATAAATATAACCGAGGAGGAAATGTGCTGAAAATAAACAAGTCACGCACTTTGAATGTATACAGGGAAATGTCATCCTGTTTATTCAGTTCTTTTCAGTGTGGGCAGCGAGCAGAATAATTAGCATGGCGCTCGCCGTATGGAACGGACCGGCAGAAAAAAATGTTAATTATAACTTAGTGATTGGAGCTGCCTTCTGTTCCCCGCCACGTGTGAGCCGTGTCCCCAGGATCCTCAGGACGGCCGCGGATTACACATCACTTTCACTACTGCGGGTTATTAAAACTTTATAAACACAACCAAAGTGGTAGGCGCCCCCGCCTGTACCGCCACCAAAATTTCCAAAGCCAACCAGCACTCAGTGGTTTCCCCCAAACCAGTGAACAATAAACAACAAATACGTAACTGGCGGCGCGATGAATGTCGCTGTAGGATCTTGTGGTGGTTCTCTTATATTATCCCGTCCATATGCATTAAAAAGACAGAGAAATACAATAGTGTAGACGAAATGTAATAGCAAGTAATGTAAACACTGTGTTATTCCCACTCACAAAAGAAGAGCCCCAACACTGGCTCAGAGTGGGTCAGCACATATGGTCAATGGTTTTCTTCTGAAGGGGATGACCTTCCACCCTCAGTGGTGATGGTTTGCTTCCAATATTGGTATGTGGAGAAACATGTGGAAAAAAGAGAGAAAATTCCCTTGCGTAGATCCGTTGTATACACAGTGAAGTGATGGTAAAGGAATTGCACTCACGTGGGATGGAGCTTAAAGCCAAGCTCTAGGATCAATCGCTTGTGGACTTATTAGAGGGAAAGCCCATGGAAACCTCCTTAAACAGCAAGCACACCAGGGACTGATGCAAAGAAAATTTAATAAAGCATAAAAACAATATAAAATGGATAAAAAACAATCTCTGGCTCAGCCAGTGTACCCAGACGCGTTTCGCCACACCATGTGGCTTCCTCAGTCGGTTTACAGGTGAATGTGTGTGTCACAATATATAAGTCACAATTTTAATTGTCCCCAGGTGCAGTTAACTAGAGGGCGTGTGTTACACGCCTTAGATTAACGAAATACAAGTATGTCCGCAAGTCCGCCATCTTGCGCATGCGTATTAGCGATGTTTGCGTTTCAGAATGGATATCCGCCATCTTGCGCATGCGTGTTGTAGATTTCCTCCTTCGAATCGGCGTACAGTAATTTAGATCGTCTCCTTAGTCTCTGGCGAATAGAAAAAGGAGGCCAGTGGCTCAAATGTAATCGGGACTGATAGACTATGTCCCCTATGACATTATACAATGCCTATCATGATTCAACAGTAATTAATGCCATCCTTAACAGTAAACAGATCAATAGAATGAACAGACCACCCTTAAAGGCGGTATGGGGCTTCCCACGTTACACATTTTAGGAACACTTGCGGAATGGAACTAAATAGAACAGGATGACCGATGGTGAATTTCTCACCCCTAATAAATGTGGTAAATTATATAATATAGTACTGCCAATTTGGAGCTGTACTGAAGGTTTAATGGGCTACAATGACAATGAGTGAATGGTGGCAATGAATAAATAAGCCCATGAATATAGCGAATAGAAAAATGTAAGTGAATTATATTCTAGACTATGGTGATGAGTGGGTGCAAAAGATATTTTGCTTAACTAAGGACAAAGTGGTAAAATGCATTCACAGCCGTCTCAAGAGAAAAAAGGCTTCCAGCATTCTACTCAGGAGGCGCACTGTGAAAAAACCAAAATAGAAATCGGAATTAATATGTATGTAAAGTATAGATAATCCAAGTATAAGTGAATAATGTTTTATATGAACCTATGGGAAAGTACACTATCATACATGACAATAGTGTCAAGTGGATAATGGTGGTATTCTGCTAATCCGTGAAAAATATTAACAGCCATATGAGGAAGAGGAGAACTTCCAACATTAGACTAGTGCAACGTACTATATAGTAGACTGAAATGAATAGTAGTAAATGTGACCCTCCTATAAAGATGTATGCTTTACATACAAACTGACGATGGAATTGCTATTCAAAATGAGCATATGTGTGATATATATTATGAATACCTATGAGCCACACTCGCTCTAATGGTATTAGGAGAGTCAGAAGACAATTCTTATGCGTACATCGTGACCACTATGGACAGAAAGGAATAAAATATGTGCTAATGTGTACTACACCTATAGAAAGGGAAATACCCTATATCTTAAGGTTTCAGGTGAAAAGGTTTAAGGGTGAAATGAGTTGTGTGCATTATTATTGACAGTCGTCAGCTAAGATTGACTATAATGAAGATGCTTTGGCATCTAGTAGTAGAGGCTAATGAAGCCTCATGGGAACTATATGAGAACATAGGAAGCATGTGATGTGTTATAATGTTCATCATATAATAACAAAGGTGGTATGATGATCTAGAATAGATGTTATGATAATAGTTATATCTAACATGATGTATTACAAATCCCAAAATGTGGAACCTAGGGAGTCCCAAATTTCCTAAAGAAAATGTATAACTTCAAAATCATCGTTAAGTCCATTCGGAACCATAGTGCCATGCTCGAAAATATGCCTCATTTCGGCCTTTCCTAATTTGTTGGGTAGGTTTTCTTCAATCTCTACTTTTTTTATCTGTTCTACTGCCCAAAATTTAACCCCAACGGGAGAGCTATTATGGTGAATTTTACAGTGTAAGGAAACTGAGTGTTTCTCATAGTTATTTCTAATATTCCTAACATGTTCAGCTATCCTCACATTGAGGGCTCTTTTAGTCCGTCCTACGTAACCCAATCCACAGGGACATTCTAGCATGTAAATGACATTTTTGGAACAGCAATTAAGAATCCCTTTGATCTGAACCTGTTTATGATATTTACGATTAGTATATGAACCCATATAACTTTTCTTGTTGGAGGTGGATCTACAGGCCAAGCACATCCCACATTGATAAAAGCCCTCTTTTAACCCAAAATGGTTGGTGTTATTATTCTCTTTCCTCTTGGGTTTGCTGCGCACCAGATTAGATTTAATATTCTTAGCCCCCCTAAAGACTATTCGAGGAGTAGGTCCTATGACATCCCCAAGATCCGCGTCATTTTTAAGTATTGACCAATGTTTTTTTATAATCCTCTTTATCTTATCTGCTTTACTATTATAGTCGCAAATAAAAAGAACCTCATTGGTTCCCTTATTCTTGGGTTTATAGTTAAGATAGTTATCCCTATCTGTCTGTGACAATTCGAGAATTATATTATCCAACTCCGCGTTATCGTACCCTTTGTCTACAAAATCCTGCTTAAGGGACAGGGCCTGTTCCTTATAGGTTTCATGATCGGAACAGTTCCTCCTGAGTCTCGTAAATTGCCCTTTGGGGACGCCTTTGAGCCAAGGGGGATAGTGACAGCTGGTACAGTCTATAAATGTATTCGTATCGACTTCCTTAAAGAAAGTCTTAGATTTGATCATTTCTTCCTCTACATATATATGTAGATCCAAGAAGTTGACTTTGTTCTCACTCCAAACACTATCTAGTTTGATACCCCATTCTAGACTATCTAAGCTCTCGAGAAAGAGTAGTAGTGACTCCACTCCTCCCCTCCAAATAAAAAAGATGTCGTCGATGTAACGTCTAAAAAAATGGACACTTCCTTGCGCCCAGCCACGCGACCCGTACACAAACTTGCTCTCCCAAGCTGACATGTAAAGGTTGGCGTAGCTGGGCGCAAATTTAGTGCCCATGGCCGTACCTCTCCGTTGAATATAAAAATCATCTTCAAACTTGAAGTAATTATTGTTTAGTATGAACTTCACACTCTCGAGAATGAACCCCATACGTTCAGGACCAATCAAGTCGGTCTTGGAAATCTCCTCCTCTAATTTAATTAGGCCAAGGTCGTGCGGTATACTACTATATAATGAATTGACATCACAAGTGACCAAAAGGTCTCCCTTTTGCCAAATTACCTCTTTTAATGTTTGTAACATACTGATTGTGTCTTTTAAATAAGATGGAATCTTACAAACCAATGGTTGGAGGAGTACATCCACATACTCAGATAGGCGACTACTGATAGAGTCTATCCCCGCCACTATGGGTCTACCTGGGGGTTTGAGGGGGTTTTTATGGACCTTAGGAAGGATGTAGAAATGAGGTACTTTGGTAAATTCTATCGATAGATAATCAAATTCGGATTTGTTAAGAATGTTTCTATCCAAGCCTTCTTGTAGGAAGGATACCAATTTATGTCTAATCTCACTGACTGGGTCTTTTGTCAGTCTAGTATAGGTGGAATTATCATCCAGAATGCGAAGAGCTTCCTCTTTGTATAATTCCTTCGACCAAATCACTATCCCGCCGCCCTTGTCGGCGGGTTTAATGATAATGTTTGGGTCCTTTTGGAGGTCTTTTAGGGCCGTACGTTCTTCTTTCGTGAGGTTTTGCCTATCTATTTTGGTGGACAGCTTCTCTATATCTTTCATAACTAAACCCTCAAACATCTTAATTTCATCCGAGACCATATGTCTCGGATAAAATTTAGATCTATTTTTGAGGGTAGTATGTACAGTGGGGGTGCAGGTCTGCACAACCTCTCTTTCCATTGGTTGTTTAAGGAAATATTTCTTCAAACTCAATTTACGTTTAAATCTCTGTAAATCGATAAACACCCCAAACTTGTCAAGACGGTTAGAAGGGGCAAATTTAAGGCCCTTATTCAGAACACTTATCTCTGATCTAGTGAGAACCTTGTCACTCAGATTGAAAATGCCTTTCATGGGGATCGTTTCCTTTCTCTTTTTTCTCTCACGTACAAGTTTTCCTGCTCTCGACCCTCTTCTGACCTTTCCCAGGGTCTCTTTTGCCCTCCCCCCCTTTCTAATCTGGTATCCAGGTCTCTGTGCGTTCCCTGCCCGTTGCTCTTGTTCAGGGGGTCTCTCCAAAAAACCTCCTCCTCTTTCTGCTCATCCAGTGGTTCATACCTGTTCCTAAGTGGAACAATACTCTCAATTTGTTCTCTTTCCCTTTTCTTAGAGGATACAATAGGAGTGAAATTGTGTGTTGCAGTATTCACATAGTTTCTTTCATGGAACTGTCTCTCCATGCCTTGTCCATGATGGTATGGTCTATCCCACTGCCGTCTCTCTTGTTGATTATGGTACCCACGATCTCTATACCTTTGCCTGTCGGGGAATGGATAATGAATCTCCCTCTGACGAGGGGCTCTATATCGGCTATCGTTATTCTGATAGGAGTTTATATAATTGGATTCGTTTCTCCAATTATTGCGGTTGGGATTAGACCTTTCCTCATATCGCCTATGTTTAACTTCTATCCATCCATCCGTGTTGGTGGATTCCATCCTATTGTTAGGGTGCCTATTTTCTATTCTAGTCTCTTCGTATTTTTTATGCACATTCCCCCTCCTATAGTCCTCCACATCCCTCTCATATTTACGTTTTTTAATCACAAGAACCTCTTTTTCAATCCTTTCTAGTTTATCACCTAGATTTTTATGAATATCCAGTAAATCTCTACTGGAATATTCATGTTCAATCTGTTTAGACAGATCTTCAACAAGAACATTGATATTAGGAAGTTTATCTTTTCTCTTCTGAATGACATATTCCATCATCGTGACGGCAAAACCTTCTAATAGTGTATTCCAACCTGAAATAAATTCAACATCATCTTTATCAGAAGAAGGTGTCTTCTGGAATCTTAAACCCCTTGGGGTGATTCTATCTTTTTTGTATTTCTCAAGGGTAGCTATCTCCAATTTAATTTTCATTTCCTTAATCAAATTTTTTTCCAAGTCTAATAACGGTTTTTTACTGTCTTCATTATAGGACTCTTTAAGTTGGGAAGACACAAATGCGCCTCCCAACATGGATTCTACATTACTCCCAGTACGGTTCCTGTACTCTAAGAGAGACATGCTAGGGCTGCCAATAACCAGTGGGGGAATTTGCTATCCCAACAGTATAAACACAACCAAAGTGGTAGGCGCCCCCGCCTGTACCGCCACCAAAATTTCCAAAGCCAACCAGCACTCAGTGGTTTCCCCCAAACCAGTGAACAATAAACAACAAATACGTAACTGGCGGCGCGATGAATGTCGCTGTAGGATCTTGTGGTGGTTCTCTTATATTATCCCGTCCATATGCATTAAAAAGACAGAGAAATACAATAGTGTAGACGAAATATAATAGCAAGTAATGTAAACACTGTGTTATTCCCACTCACAAAAGAAGAGCCCCAACACTGGCTCAGAGTGGGTCAGCACATATGGTCAATGGTTTTCTTCTGAAGGGGATGACCTTCCACCCTCAGTGGTGATGGTTTGCTTCCAATATTGGTATGTGGAGAAACATGTGGAAAAAAGAGAGAAAATTCCCTTGCGTAGATCCGTTGTATACACAGTGAAGTGATGGTAAAGGAATTGCACTCACGTGGGATGGAGCTTAAAGCCAAGCTCTAGGATCAATCGCTTGTGGACTTATTAGAGGGAAAGCCCATGGAAACCTCCTTAAACAGCAAGCACACCAGGGACTGATGCAAAGAAAATTTAGTAAAGCATAAAAACAATATAAAATGGATAAAAAACAATCTCTGGCTCAGCCAGTGTACCCAGACGCGTTTCGCCACACCATGTGGCTTCCTCAGTCGGTTTACAGGTGAATGTGTGTGTCACAATATATAAGTCACAATTTTAATTGTCCCCAGGTGCAGTTAACTAGAGGGCGTGTGTTACACGCCTTAGATTAACGAAATACAAGTATGTCCGCAAGTCCGCCATCTTGCGCATGCGTATTAGCGATGTTTGCGTTTCAGAATGGATATCCGCCATCTTGCGCATGCGTGTTGTAGATTCCCTCCTTCGAATCGGCGTACAGTAATTTAGATCGTCTCCTTAGTCTCTGGCGAATAGAAAAAGGAGGCCAGTGGCTCAAATGTAATCGGGACTGATGGACTATGTCCCCTATGACATTATACAATGCCTATCATGATTCAACAGTAATTAATGCCATCCTTAACAGTAAACAGATCAATAGAATGAACAGACCACCCTTAAAGGCGGTATGGGGCTTCCCACGTTACACATTTTAGGAACACTTGCGGAATGGAACTAAATAGAACAGGATGACCGATGGTGAATTTCTCACCCCTAATAAATGTGGTAAATTATATAATATAGTACTGCCAATTTGAAGCTGTACTGAGGTTTAATGGGCTACAATGACAATGAGTGAATGGTGGCAATGAATAAATAAGCCCATGAATATAGCGAATAGAAAAATGTAAGTGAATTTATTCTAGACTATGGTGATGAGTGGGTGCAAAAGATATTTTGCTTAACTAAGGACAAAGTGGTAAAATGCATTCACAGCCGTCTCAAGAGAAAAAAAGGCTTCCAGCGTTCTACTCAGGAGGCGCACTGTGAAAAAACCAAAATAGAAATCGGAATTAATATGTATGTAAAGTATAGATAATCCAAGTATAAGTGAATAATGTTTTATATGAACCTATGGAAAGTACACTATCATACATGACATAGTGTCAAGTGGATAATGGTGGTATTATGCTAATCCGTGAAAAATATTAACAGCCATATGAGGAAGAGAGAACTTCCAACATTAGACTAGTGCAACGTACTATAGTAGACTGAAATGAATAGTAGTAAATGTGACCCTCCTATAAAGATGTATGCTTTACATACAAACTGACGATGGAAGTCAGTAGTCGCCTATCTGAGTATGTGGATGTACTCCTCCAACCATTGGTTTGTAAGATTCCATCTTATTTAAAAGACACAATCAGTATGTTACAAACATTAAAAGAGGTAATTTGGCAAAAGGGAGACCTTGGTCACTTGTGATGTCAATTCATTATATAGTAGTATACCGCACGACCTTGGCCTAATTAAATTAGAGGAGGAGATTTCCAAGACCGACTTGATTGGTCCTGAACGTATGGGGTTCATTCTCGAGAGTGTGAAGTTCATACTAAACAATAATTACTTCAAGTTTGAAGATGATTTTTATATTCAACGGAGAGGTACGGCCATGGGCACTAAATTTGCGCCCAGCTACGCCAACCTTTACATGTCAGCTTGGGAGAGCAAGTTTGTGTACGGGTCGCGTGGCTGGGCGCAAGGAAGTGTCCATTTTTTTAGACGTTACATCGACGACATCTTTTTTATTTGGAGGGGAGGAGTGGAGTCACTACTACTCTATCTCGAGAGCTTAGATAGTCTAGAATGGGGTATCAAACTAGATAGTGTTTGGAGTGAGAACAAAGTCAACTTCTTGGATCTACATATATATGTGTAGGAAGAAATGATCAAATCTAAGACTTTCTTTAAGGAAGTCGATACGAATACATTTATAGACTGTACCAGCTGTCACTATCCCCCTTGGCTCAAAGGCGTCCCCAAAGGGCAATTTACGAGACTCAGGAGGAACTGTTCCGATCATGAAACCTATAAGGAACAGGCCCTGTCCCTTAAGCAGGATTTTGTAGACAAAGGGTACGATAACGCGGAGTTGGATAATATAATTCTCGAATTGTCACAGACAGATAGGGATAACCATCTTAACTATAAACCCAAGAATAAGGGAACCAATGAGGTTCTTTTTATTTGCGACTATAATAGTAAAGCAGATAAGATAAAGAGGATTATAAAAAAACATTGGTCAATACTTAAAAATGACGCGGATCTTGGGGATGTCATAGGACCTACTCCTCGAATAGTCTTTAGGGGGGCTAAGAATATTAAATCTAATCTGGTGCGCAGCAAACCCAAGAGGAAAGAGAATAATAACACCAACCATTTTGGGTTAAAAGAGGGCTTTTATCAATGTGGGATGTGCTTGGCCTGTAGATCCACCTCCAACAAGAAAAGTTATATGGGTTCATATACTAATCGTAAATATCATAAACAGGTTCAGATCAAAGGGATTCTTAATTGCTGTTCCAAAAATGTCATTTACATGCTAGAATGTCCCTGTGGATTGGGTTACGTAGGACGGACTAAAAGAGCCCTCAATGTGAGGATAGCTGAACATGTTAGGAATATTAGAAATAACTATGAGAAACACTCAGTTTCCTTACACTGTAAAATTCACCATAATAGCTCTCCCGTTGGGGTTAATTTTGGGCAGTAGAACAGATAAAAGTAGAGATTGAAGAAAACCTACCCAACAAATTAGGAAAGGCCGAAATGAGGCATATTTTCGAGCATGGCACTATGGTTCCGAATGGACTTAACGATGATTTTGAAGTTATACATTTTCTTTAGGAAATTTGGGACTCCCTAGGTTCCACATTTTGGGATTTGTAATACATCATGTTAGATATAACTATTATCATAACATCTATTCTATATCATCATACCACCTTTGTTATTATATGATGAACATTATAACACATCACATGCTTCCTATGTTCTCATATAGTTCCCATGAGGCTTCATTAGCCTCTACTACTAGATGCCAAAGCATCTTCATTATAGTCAATCTTAGCTGACGACTGTCAATAATAATGCACACAACTCATTTCACCCTTAAACCTTTTCACCTGAAACCTTAAGATATAGGGTATTTCCCTTTCTATAGGTGTAGTACACATTAGCACATATTTTATTCCTTTCTGTCCATAGTGGTCACGATGTACGCATAAGAATTGTCTTCTGACTCTCCTAATACCATTAGAGCGAGTGTGGCTCATAGGTATTCATAATATATATCACACATATGCTCATTTTGAATAGCAATTCCATCGTCAGTTTGTATGTAAAGCATACATCTTTATAGGAGGGTCACATTTACTACTATTCATTTCAGTCTACTATATAGTACGTTGCACTAGTCTAATGTTGGAAGTTCTCCTCTTCCTCATATGGCTGTTAATATTTTTCACGGATTAGCATAATACCACCATTATCCACTTGACACTATTGTCATGTATGATAGTGTACTTTCCCATAGGTTCATATAAAACATTATTCACTTATACTTGGATTATCTATACTTTACATACATATTAATTCCGATTTCTATTTTGGTTTTTTCACAGTGCGCCTCCTGAGTAGAACGCTGGAAGCCTTTTTTTCTCTTGAGACGGCTGTGAATGCATTTTACCACTTTGTCCTTAGTTAAGCAAAATATCTTTTGCACCCACTCATCACCATAGTCTAGAATATAATTCACTTACATTTTTCTATTCGCTATATTCATGGGCTTATTTATTCATTGCCACCATTCACCCATTGTCATTGTAGCCCATTAAACCTTCAGTACAGCTTCAAATTGGCAGTACTATATTATATAATTTACCACATTTATTAGGGGTGAGAAATTCACCATCGGTCATCCTGTTCTATTTAGTTCCATTCCGCAAGTGTTCCTAAAATGTGTAACGTGGGAAGCCCCATACCGCCTTTAAGGGTGGTCTGTTCATTCTATTGATCTGTTTACTGTTAAGGATGGCATTAATTACTGTTGAATCATGATAGGCATTGTATAATGTCATAGGGGACATAGTCCATCAGTCCCGATTACATTTGAGCCACTGGCCTCCTTTTTCTATTCGCCAGAGACTAAGGAGACGATCTAAATTACTGTACGCCGATTCGAAGGAGGAAATCTACAACACGCATGCGCAAGATGGCGGATATCCATTCTGAAACGCAAACATCGCTAATACGCATGCGCAAGATGGCGGACTTGCGGACATACTTGTATTTCGTTAATCTAAGGCGTGTAACACACGCCCTCTAGTTAACTGCACCTGGGGACAATTAAAATTGTGACTTATATATTGTGACACACACATTCACCTGTAAACCGACTGAGGAAGCCACATGGTGTGGCGAAACGCGTCTGGGTACACTGGCTGAGCCAGAGATTGTTTTTTATCCATTTTATATTGTTTTTATGCTTTATTAAATTTTCTTTGCATCAGTCCCTGGTGTGCTTGCTGTTTAAGGAGGTTTCCATGGGCTTTCCCTCTAATAAGTCCACAAGCGATTGATCCTAGAGCTTGGCTTTAAGCTCCATCCCACGTGAGTGCAATTCCTTTACCATCACTTCACTGTGTATACAACGGATCTACGCAAGGGAATTTTCTCTCTTTTTTCCACATGTTTCTCCACATACCAATATTGGAAGCAAACCATCACCACTGAGGGTGGAAGGTCATCCCCTTCAGAAGAAAAACATTGACCATATGTGCTGACCCACTCTGAGCCAGTGTTGGGGCTCTTCTTTTGTGAGTGGGAATAACACAGTGTTTACATTACTTGCTATTACATTTCGTCTACACTATTGTATTTCTCTGTCTTTTTAATGCATATGGACGGGATAATATAAGAGAACCACCACAAGATCCTACAGCGACATTCATCGCGCCGCCAGTTACGTATTTGTTATTAAAACTTTAATATAAAAAAAATTACTGTGTGTATGTATATGTATATGCATATATATATATATATGTATAGCTCTGGGATGCAGTTCTTTGAATTGCTGTGATGTGCAAGTGGCTTCTGCAATAATAAACGTAATATATATAAACAGGGTTATCCAAAGAGCTCCGAATTGCTTGAGAAAGGTAACCGAACGCTGAAAATCAGCGTTCGGTTACCTTTCCTGGCCATTCGGCTATCCAGAGATCAGGCAATTCGCCAAATCCTGGCGAATTGCCTGCACATTCGGTGCCTGTTCGGTGCCTGTTCGAGGGCAGTGAAATCCCCATGAAAAGCACTGCTTCAGCTATTCAGAGAACACAAACCAGCAGTGAAAGGTTCCCATAATGCCCTGCCATTCGGTGGTTTAATGCGGCAAATTTATTCAGGAGAATCCCATAGGCTTCAATGTTAAAAATATTCCCGTTTTAATTCAATATCTAATAAACCGTTTATTATAAAATTCTGCAGTAAAGAGTCTCCTTATTTATAGATTTTTTAAGATATTTTAATCATTTTTCTGAATTTTTTTTTTTAAGTTTACTTATTTTTTCTGTAACAGCCCTTTTTATTATCATTCCCTGGACCTCCTGTGTAAATTTCAGACATTTTCGCTCAGTAGTTTCTTTGCAAACAGCGTTTCATTTTCACAGATTCATACAAATGGTTTTGCTAATTTATTCACTGCCTCCTCTGCATCTCAGCTGCTTCGGCTCTGTGTGATTCGGCTCCTGCTCGGCTGCTTCGATGCGTGTGATCGGCTCCTGCTCGGGTTTTTCGAAGGTTAATACAGATGTTTTTGCTTGTTTTCTGCGTGCATTCGGTGGGTTTTGCGGTTAGTTTTCGTCAGGTTTGCGGCAGCCTTTCCCTGCAATTCGGGGACCCTGTGCTGTTTGCTGAATACACCGCAGGGTCACCGAAATGGGATCCACAAAAGGAACCGAATTGAAGAGAACGAAAAGTCACCGAACGTGCGGTGACTTTTCGAATCTCTTTGAATAACCCTGATAGTATCTCACAGAAGTGAATGTACCCGTCACATTTTTGTAAATATTTTATTATATGTTTTCATGTGACAACACTGAAGAAATGTCACTTTGCTACAATGTAAAGTAGTGAGTGCACAGCTTGTGTAACAGTGTGAATTTACTGTCCCGCAAAATAACTCAACACCATTGACGTGCGGTGAGGTCAGTGGCTGGTGAGGCACTGGCTAGTATCAGAGCCAGATATACACAGGGTTATGCAGTCACAATTTACGCATTTGATTATCGTTATATAGGAGAATAGTTTCACTATTTATAAATTTTGCATTTTTTTTATACAGCTAAGAGCGTGCACTTACAATACTGACTAATAGAGGGCGCTATTACACACATGCTGATTGCTGAGCTCTGCCTGCCCCCCCCCCCCACGACTGATGAGGACAGTCACATGACTGTCCTGCGTCAATCAATCCATGGGGAGCTCTGCCTCCCATGGGGGGCGTTTTTGTTTTTTTTAAAAAGAAGTGCTTGAGACCAATGGAGCTTTCCCATTGGCTCAAGCTTTCAATTGCTCTCATTAATTCGTAATTAGTGTAGCATGCAGCTGCGCAAATTGCGTAGGCTAGGCTGGCTCAGTGCTGCCCCTGCTGTTTGTGTAGTGAATCACACGCACAGCAACTGAAAGTGCAGGAGAAAAAAAAGTGGAGGACAGAGAGAAGAAGCAAGCACAGCGAGGGAGCGTGGAGCAGGTGAGTATGAGAACTTTTTTCAATACATAAAATTTAATTTACAGTTTAAATATACACATCACACATGTCATTACAGCACAATGACCGCATTAATTTACTGGAATGGCAGGGTAGGCTCTGCCTCCCCTACCACCCCTGACTGCATGTCCCTGCTCAACACACACAACCATTAACGTCTAAACCACTGCCAACAAAAGCGACTACACCCCTAAGAGAAAATGTCCAAATTGGACCCAATTAGCCATTTTCCCTCCCCGGTGTCATCTGACTCGTTAGTGTTACAAGGTCTCAGGTGTGAATGGGGAGCAGGTGTGTTAAATTTGGTGTTATCGCTCTCACTCTCTCATACTGGTCACTGGAAATTCAACATGGCACCTCATGGCAAAGAATTCGTTGAGGATCTCAAACCACCCGGCGGCGAGGGGTTAAGGGCTAAAAAAAAATGGAACTCTATTATCAGTAGAATATCCCTTTAAGACGCCCGTCTCGATGATATTTGTGCTTAGCTTCAGCCCTCCAACACCACAATTAAACATGGCTTGGGACGCACCGCGCGGTTTAAAGGCCGGTCCTTGAAATTTCCGGGATGTGAAACGCAAAGGATTTTGCTCTATTAAATCTCTCCGCTTAATAGGGATGAGCCGAACACTCCCCGAGTTCGGTTCGGGCCCGAACCCGAACTTTCCAAATGTTCGGATCTGAACCCGAACTCGAACTCAATACAAGTCAATGGGGCTGAAAATTCGGTTTTTTAGAGTGCCCTCCAAGAGGGCATATATGCAAGATATTTGCCATAAAAGGTGTATGGGGGTCTGGGTAGTGCCCTGGGGGACAGGAAACAAGGACAAAAAGTTAAAAAAAAAAACGTTTTTAAAGGGACAGTGAGTTTTCCATGAAATAAGGGTTAAAAATAAAAACGAAAAATTCCTTCAAATATCTTGCCTAGGAGGTCCCCATAACCTGCCCGTGAAGTGGCGGATTTCTAGGATGTATAGAAATATGTAAAAACCAAAAAATGACATTTCAAATGACGGTAAATGCTTTTCCTTTAATCTATCCATAAACAACTGCTTGGGGCGGCAGTCTGTATGAAAAGAGGAGACATTTTCGGACACGCAGAAAAGGTTTACTGATTTTTTGGCGGTGAAAAGTAGGAGAATGGAAAATTCTAGACCAAATAGCCGATTTGAAAAGTGAGATAAATGGGAGAATTTTTCTGGTTTGGCTATTTTGACCTAGAATTTTCTCTTCAGTCATTCTCCTGAGTTTCACCTTTCTCTGAATAACCCTGTCAGGGTTATTCAGAGAGCGGTGAAGAGCAGGAGAATGACTGGAGAATGGAAAATTCTAGGTCAAATTAGCCAAACCAGAAAAATTCTCCCATTTAGGCTAGGGTCAGACTAGCGAATTTTTAACGTGCGTTTAGGCGCACTTAATCACGGCCGCACTAGCAGCGAATGACGGGCAATGACGGCCAATATACGAAGTACGGTCGCACGAAAGTCCGGCTGCGCAACACAAGCGGCAAACTAACGCATTTTTTCGAGAACGCAGAACCGCTAGTACGGATGTATAGAGTGCGCTGCGTCCACTAGCGGCGTGTGTGCGTGATTTGGAGACGTCAGACCCTGCTCATGTCCGGCCAACATAACATCCAGACACCCAAAGTTTCCTGGTTTGGATCCGTAAAAAATAACGTTCAAAAATGCGCATCGTGTGACCGTTTTAAATACAGCAATGCGTTCAGACGCACTTTTTGACGGTCGCTGCGAAAAATGCGTTAGTCTGACCCTAGCCTTATCTCACTTTCCAAATCGGCTATTTGGTCCAGATTGTTCTCTTTTCCTGCCATTCTCCTGGTTTTCACCTTTCTCTGAACAACCCTGAGAGAGAGGTGAAAGCCAGGAGAACTGGCAGGAGAAGAGAACAATCTAGACCAAATAGCCGATTTGGAAAGTGAGTTAAATGGGAGAATTTTTATGGTTTGGCTATTTTGACCTAGAATTTTCACTTCTCCAGTTATTCTCCTGCTTTTCACCGCTCTCTGAATAACCCTGTGAATGTTTAAGCCCGAGGTGAAAAATAACATTGCTTTAGATGTTATTTGTATTTTTTTCAAACACCAGTTAAATGCAGCATATTAGGAAGTTATACGAGGGAAATTAATTCTCAAATCTCAATCAGAAGCACCCCCTCAGTACCTCAGTATAGTGTACAATGTATCAAATTGATTACCAGACTAAAAACACCTGGTGTTATGCCCGTTTGTGAACAGAGGTCATTCAGAGTTGAGAATCTTTCCACGTGCACATTAGTTTTTAATTCAATATCTAATAAACCGTTGCTTATAATATTTTGCAGTAAAGAGTCTCTTTATTTCTAGATTTTTTAGTATTTTTTAAAGCATTTTCTATATTTTTTTCAAAATTTCTTTTTTTTTTTTCGAACTCGCACCGAACACACCCAAAATGTTCGAAGTTTGCGAACCTTCGAACTGCCAAAGTTCGGGCCGAACTCCGAAACGGCCGAACCTGAACAGCTCATCCCTACCGCTTAATACATAATTAACTGTCTAAGCAGAGGTGCGCGTGTTCTGCCGCTAAGGTCCCACTCGTTAGAGCGCGTGGAAAGCGTGCATAATGTGTACACCCTGGCCTAATTCTCCACGTGTTAATGAGGTCACAGGGATCGTCTATTTTTGGCCGCTGGAATAATTTTATTAATGTTGTTCGGGATTTGGAATGTACTGATAAACCCAGGAAACTGGAACAGAGAGGCCTGGAAGATGCATGTGAAGGCCCTGTGTCCCTCCCTGTCAGGAGTCTTACTGCATGGGACACGTCTACCATCTACATATTGACTCAATAAGAATTCATGGATTCTGCATGCTGCGCCTGTGGATTCTGCGCCTGTGGATTGTGCACGCTGAGCCTGTGGATTCTGCGCCTGTGGATTGTGCATGCTGAGCCTGTGGATTCTGCACCTGTGGATTGTGCACGCTGTGCCTGTGGATTCTTCACGCTGCGCCTGTGGATTCTGCGCCTGTGGATTTTTCACGCTGCGCCTGTGGATTCTGTGCCTGTGGATTCTTCACGCTACGCCTGTGGATTTTGTGCCTGTGGATTCTGCATCCTGCACATAAAATTTATGCATGCTGCTCCTGTGGATTGTGTGTGCTGCTCCTGTGCGCTGTGGACTTTGCTCGCTGTGGACTTTGCTCGCTGTGGATTGTGTGTGCTGTGGATTGTGTGTGCTGTGGATTGTGCGCGCTGTGGATTGTGCGCACTGTGCCTCTGGATTTTGCGTGCTGCGCCTGTGGATTCTGCATCCAGCACATATAAATTTATGAATGCTGCTTCTGTGGTTCTGTGTGCTGCTCCTGTGCGCTGGGATTCTGCGTGCTGCTCCTGTGCGCTGTGGATTGTGCGCGCTGCTCCTGTGTGCCGTGGATTCTGCGCGCTGCTCCTGTGCGCCATGGATTCTGTGTGGTGCTCCTGTGCGCTGTGGATTCTGCATGCTGCTCCTGTGTGCTGTGGTTTGTGCGCGCTGCTCCTTTGTGCCATGGATTCTGCGCGCTGCTCCTGTGCGCCATGGATTCTGTGTGGTGCTCCTGTGTGCTGTGGATTCTGCATGCTGCTCCTGTGCGCTGTGGTTTGTGCGCGCTGCTCCTGTGTGCCATGCATTCTGCGCGCTGCTCCTGTGCGCCGTGGATTCTGTGTGGTGCTCCTGTGCGCTGTGGATTCTGCATGCTGCTCCTGTGCGCTGTGGTTTGTGCGCGCTGCTCACTGTTGTATCTTGGCCTAGGCCAACAAGGCCCAGGCCTAGGGTGGCACTTTCCAGGGGGCGGCGGCCCGCTGGGTGGCCCCACCCCTAAAAACAAAACAAAAATTATTATTTTTTTTTTTTTTTTTTACTTTTGAAAACTATTTTAACAGGAAGGAAACATTGAGATGTCACTAATTTTCAAGTATGTCCTGGGTAGGCAAGGCCTAGGCTTTTACTTTCCAGGGGGCGACAAAAAACCTCACCACTAATTGGGTTACTCACAGAGCACCGAAATGACGCCAAAATTTTGGTGTTCTGTAGTTCCCTGCACTTCGGGGAATAAAATTTTCCCACCCTGCAGTGAATTCACCATTCACCGCAGGGTCCCTAAAGTGCATGGAGTCGGCCGCTGTATGCTGCCACCGCAAATCCATGGCCTGCTGTTTTCAAAAGAACTACTGAACGAAAATGTCTGGAATTTACATATAAGATCCTATGATTGATAATAAAAAGTTCTGTTACAGAAAAAGAAGAACCGCTATTAAAAAAAAGGGGGGGAATTTAGCCCAAAAAATTCTGAAAAATCACTAAAAGGTACAAAAAAAATCTATAAATAAATAAAGACTTTTTACTGCAGATTAAAATAATAAATGGTTTATTAGATATTGCATAAAAAAACGGGAATATTTTTAACATTGAAACCTATGGGGTTCGCCTGAATAAACCTGCTGATTGAAACGCCCGAACATCAGGGCATTTCACTGACATTTCTCTGGTGTTTGGTGTTCTCTGAATAGATTCACCATTACTTCTCTATGGGGATTTGCACTGCCTTCAAACAGCACCGTACTTGCTGGCAGTTCGCCAAACTTGTGTGTGAGCATATCACCAGAGCAGTGGTGTACTTAGAGGAGTGGCGGAGGGCGGGCCGCCCCAGGTACCAGTGATTATTGGGGTGTCATTAGGGGGTACTAGGAGGTGCCACTGTCACTGTGTGTCAGCTTTGAGCTGTGTTCTCAAACAACGAGCAGCGGAGCATGGCGTTTGCATACGGAATAAAATCGAATAGAATAAAAATCCCCCTCTCCTCCCTCCATAGCTCCTCCCCTGCCCCGCAGCAGCTCTAGGAGAGGGGAGGGGGATGTGATTTGTGTCCAGAGAGAGAAGATGACAGTAAACGGCAGGTAAAGGGGGGGGGGTTATCAGCAGAATTTGAAGCCCTGTCTGCTTACTGCTGTTTAAAGTGGACCTTTCCTTAACCAGCACTGCAGTGATAGAAATTTGTCATTGAGCTGCCTGGCTCCTGGTGAGGCTGCTTGCGTGCAGGTCACACTCGGTCCGGCCAGTCAGGTGGTACTGAGTCTCAGTACCACCTGACTGGCTGAACCACGTGACACGCATGCACGCAGCTGCCCGTCCTTTCGTTAACATGGACTGTCACTCTATTCTGGACTGAACACCCACCGGGAAGGGAATCAAAGCCACGGTGCACCCTCTGGCAGTGGCACCCCACTGCTGACAAGATGGCTCCACGCACAGGCACAGCCGTGATCCTAACGTGGCCTGGAGGGACCTCCTGCTGAGTCTGTACACAGTCCCTGCTGACTCTGCACACAGCCCTACCGCGGACAGAGGCCGGTAAATGTAGAATAAATAATTGCTGTGTGCTCATATACACTCGGTTTGCTGGGAGTTTTATTGCAGTGGATTCTGATGCACTCATACACACATTGCATTGCTGGGAGTTTTATTGCTGTGGATTCTGATACGCTGACACACACCACACATTGCATTGCTGGGAGTTTTATTGCAGTGGATTCTGATGCACTCATACACACCGCACATTGCATTGCTGGGAGTTTTATTGCTGTGGATTCTGATACGCTGACCCACACATTGCATTACTGGGAGCAGGGCTGGATTAAGATCTCTATGGGCCTGGAGCTGAAGATTTTGGTGGCTTTTTTTTGGAATTTAGTGAAATGAAAGCATATTTTAGGTTATAGTGCAGATACGGATACATCTAACCAGGCAGATACTGTGGGAGGAAATTTACATTCAGATTTCAATCATTTACAACGTGTAAAATAATTTTTTCACATTTTATCATCCAAACCTTTGGTTATATATTCTATAGGGCATTCTTGTTAAAAAAAATTGAAATGGGATCCTGTTACTGCATTTGTCTGAGAAAATATACAATTTTAATCAAAAAAATGAAATATTTCCCTTGTGTTTTGGAGGAAGGGGTTTTATGAATAATATGACTATGTATAAAACACTGATCTTGCTCCCAGCGTGGGAAATGAGAAGGTGAGTAATGGCAGTGGTATTGCTCATTTTATACGTGGCAAATGGACAATGCCATTAGATTGGACCTAAAAATAAGTAGATAAAAAAAGTTTTTGGGGTTTTCCTTTCTTTTAGATTTTACATGGTCATGTTTGGTATTAATGCAAAGGCCAGACGCTGACCTATCCAATGACACCTCCCTTGACCTTGTGAGGTGTAAATATTAGTGACGCAGGGTTCCAAAGTCCCTCCCAGTGCACTTTCCTGCAGTACGGCGGTTTAGGTTTTCGGTGTAACAATTCGTAATAACGGATCGTGCCATCACCTCCACACTTGAGATGGTGAGTTAGTGCAGTATCATTGTTCACTTTTAATTGAAAAGTGGAAAGTATTGCTGTGTTAGAAAGAAAAAAATAAATGAAATATTTATTATTTTATATTTATTGTTACATTAAAACTGGTCATGTTTGGTTTCATTTGAAAGGGCATGCTCTGGCCTTTCCAGTGATACCTCACATGACCCTGTAGCTACTATGGTGTTGGAGATAATGAGGTCCAAATGTCCATCAATGCAGACATTGTTATTTTTTCTCTGGGCCTATTCTGGGGCATGGGCCTGGAGCTGCTGCTCCATCTGCCCCTATGTTAATCCGGCCCTGACTGGGAGTTTTATTGCTGTGGATTCTGATACACTCATACACACTGCACATTGCATTGCTGGAATTTTTATTGCTGTGGATTCTGATACGCTGACACACACCAAACATTTCATTGCTGGGAGTTTTATTGCTGTGGGTTCTGTGATACACACTGCATAGTACTGTGAGTTTTATTGCCCTGGAGCTCTGGGATACACTCATACACACTGCACATTACTGTGAGTTTTATTGCTGTACAGCTCTGTGATACGTTCATATGCAGTGCACATTTCTGTGGATTTTATTGTTCAACCAATTAGAGCGGCTGTGATCCAGTATACTTGACATGCGTGGCTGTTCTTTGTAAAAATGCTTGAAGTTAAACATTTCAGAATTTTATTTCTCAATAGATACATTTGAAATGGTATACAAAATATACAAGTAGGCACTTGGTATCCACTTTTAATATAAAGAGAGGAAAAGGCGGAGCTTAAAGAGGAAGGGTGGGGATTAACCAGGAAGAGGTGTGCCCTTGACAGGAGGGGGTGCCTCAAATTTAAATTAGGGGGTGCACGAGTTTAGTCAGGCCTAGGGCAGCACAAAACCTAAATACACCACTGGCGCTGCTCCTGTGTGCCATGGATTCTGCGCGCTGCTCCTTTGCGCCGTGGATTCTGTGTTGTGCTCCTGTGCGCTGTGGATTCTGTGTGCTGCTCCTGTGCGCTGTGGATGCTGCTCCTGTGCGCTGTGGTTTGTGCGCGCTGCTCCTGTGTGCCATGGATTCTGCACGCTGCTCCTGTGCGCCGTGGATTCTGTGTGGTGCTCCTGTGCGCTGTGGATTCTGCATGCTGCTCCTGTGCGCTGTGGTTTGTGCGCGCTGCTCCTGTGTGCCATGGATTCTGCGCGCTGCTCCTGTGCGCCGTGGATTCTGTGTGGTGCTCCTGTGCGCTGTGGATTCTGCATGCTGCTCCTGTGCGCTGTGGTTTGTGCGCGCTGCTCCTGTGTGCCATGGATTCTGCGCGCTGCTCCTGTGCGTCGTGGATTCTGTGTGGTGCTCCTGTGCGCTGTGGATTCTGCGCGCTGCTCCTGTGCACCATGGATTCTGTGTGCTGCTCCTGTGCGCTGTGGATTCTGTGTGCTGCTCCTGTGCGCTGTGGATACAAGTTGATCTTGGTCTCATCTGTCCATAGGATCTTGTTCCAGAACTGTGAAGGCTTTGTTAGGTGTTGTTTGGCAAACTCTAATCTGACCTTCCTGTTTTTGAGGCTCACCAATGGTTTACATCTTGTGGTGAACCCTCTGTATTTACTCTGGTGAAGTCTTCTCTTGATTATTATTATTATTATTATTCTTTATTTATAAAGCGCCAGCATATTCCGCAGCGCTGTACAATAAGCACAGTATAGACAGGGTTACAATACATTGAACAACATTTGACAAACAGTACAGGAGGAGATGAGGGCCCTATTCCCGTAGGAACTCACAATCTAGGAGGGATTGATTGTTGACTTTGACACACATACACCTACCTCCTGGAGAGTCTTCTTGATCTGGCCAACTGTTGTGAAGGGTGTTTTCTTCACCAGGGTAAAAATTCTTCGGTCATCCACCACAGTTGTTTTCCGTGGTCTCCCGGGTCTTTTGGTGTTGCTGAGCTCACCAGTGCTTTCCTTCTTTTTGAGAATGTTCCAGACAGTTGTTTTGGCCACACCTAATGTTCTTGCTATCTCTCTGATGGGTTTGTTTTGTTTCTTCAGCCTAATGATGGCTTGCTTCACTCATAGTGACAGCTCTTTGGATCTCATCTTGAGAGTTGACAGCAACAGATTCCAAATGCATATAGCACACTTGAAATGAACTCTGGGCCTTTTATCTGCACATTGTAATTGGGGTAATGAGGGAATATCACACACCTGGCCATGGAACAGCTGAGAAGCCAATTGTCCCATTACCTTTGGTCTCTTAACAAGTGGGAGGCACATCTGCAAACTGCTGTAAGTCCTACACCGTTCACCTGAGTTGGATGTACATACCCTCAAATTAAAGCTGACAGTCTGCAGTTAAAGCACATTGTGTTTGTTTCATTCCAACTCCATTGTGGTGGTGTATAGAGCCAAAGATGTTACAATTGTGTCAATGTCACAATATTTCTGGACCTGACTGTACAAACTGTAGTTAAATATATTGGGTTTCCCAGCTTGGCCGCTCATCCTCTTCCCCTTACACCATGACCATGGGTGGCCAAGAGGATCCTCTGAAACTCTATGGCCTTGTGTTTTCTAATCTTTTTATGGGCAGTTAATGGACAATTTGTCTTTTGCTACTGGTTCCTAATGTTTTAATGGCCAGTGCTAAGTGTTTGCCATAAAACGCATTGTATTGGGCAGGGAGGGTCAACCCACCTCCCATGGTTTAGAAGAACTGGTCATCAGACCTGTATCCTCCTGAAAACCTTCATGGAGAAGCAGACCACAAAAACCAAAAGAAATAATAATGAATAAAGGACCATCACAAACCTTTTTGTTTTGCTCACTTTTAATGTACAGGGTAATCCAGACATGGACCCCCTTCTCGAGGTGCCTAGAGGGGTGTCAGGCAGGGGCGGACTGACAAGTAATGGGGCCCCTGGGCAATAGGAGTTAGTGGGGCCCCTTTTGCCACGCCTACACAGTAGGCCAGACCCATAAACCCCTCCCATACCACACACAACCCACAGGCACATTTTTTTTATTTTTTGAGAAAGGATTTTACCAGGAAGGATACATTGAGATTTCTCTCGTTTTCAAGTATGTCCTGGGTGGCGAGTATGTACCGTTAGGTGTCTTGCCAAGGACACTTACTGGAGAGGTGCTCACTGGTATTGAACCCATGACTCCACAGGCTCTCTCCATGCAGAGCAGTGATGTTACCTTTACTCCACCCAGCCGGTATATTGTTGAGTTAAAGAATTTATTTCTTCGCACAATTTTCAACTATTAATTTTAACGAGTTAATAAAATCCCCTCGGGCCCCCAGCGTATTGGAGAATCCATTGTGCCCCCTCCAGACTTACAAACTGCCACTGCTCTGCTGCGGTAGCCGTCACATACTCGTGGCAGCTCCGGCCTCGGCACAGAACAATAAAAGTCACTCATACACACCGCACATGGATATATATTGCCCCCAGCAGCTCACACATGGATATATATTGCCCCCAGCAGCTCACATATGGATATATACTGCCCCAGCAGCTCACACATGGGTATATACTGCCTCCAGCAGCTCACACATGGCTATATACTGCCCCAGCAGCTCACACATGGATATATATTGCCCCCAGAAGCTCACATATTGATATATATTGCCCCCAGTAGCCCACACATGTATATATATTGCCCCAGTAGCTCACACATTGATATATATTGCCCCCAGTAGCTCACACATGGATATATTTCCCCAGCAGCTCACACATTGATAGATATTGCCCCCAGCAGCTCACACATTGATATATATTGCCCCAGTAGCTCACACATTGATATATATTTGCCTTTGCCACCAGTAGCTCACACATTGATATATATTGCCCCCAGTAGCTCTCACATTGATATATATTGCCACCAGTAGCTCACAGATTGATATATACTGCCCCCAGTAGCTCACACATTTATATATTGCCCCCAGTAGCTCACACATTTATATATTGCCCCAGTAGCTCACACATTGATATATATTGCCCCCAGTAGCTCACACATTGATATATACTGCCCCCAGTAGCTCACACATTGATATATTGTCCCCAGTAGCTCACACATTGATCTATACTGCCCCCAGTAGCTCACACATTGATATATACTGTCCCCCAGTAGCTCACACATGGATATATACTGACCCCAGCAGCTCAGGGGCCCGGTTTTGTAGGGAAGTTCCGACCACGATGGTGAACTACCAAACCGCCTCGTCGGCGGCGCTCCATCGTGCCTTCCTGGGCCCCAAATGCACCCTGCATTGACACCGCCCCCCCACGTGATGCACGCGCGCGCATCATGTGAGGGGGCATCATCATTGCAGGGTGCACGTGGAGCCCAGGAAGGCATGCTGCAGCACTGCTGACGAGGCGGTTTATTCGTGCGCTGCCGTGGTCGGAACGTCCCTTACAAAACCGGGCCCCCACTGACCCGTGGGCCCTCGGGCAGCGCCCGAGTGCGCGATGGGTCAGTCCGCCCCTGGTGTCAGGTATATCCTCCTGACGAGACCTAACAAGACCGAACTGATCGTCGGTGGTTGCAGTTCCTCTAGTGCACACACAACCACAGTCACTTCTCTCAAATATCTAGGTATGTGGTTGGACCCTAATCTATCCTTTGGCCCCCACATCGAAAAACTCTCATCTAAACTTTACCCCAAACTAGGTGCCCTGTACAGAAACAAATCCTGCCTGAGTCCCGCGGTAAGAAAGCAGATTGTACAGCAAATGCTTATGCCGGCTATTGATCACGGAGATGTAGTGTATGCAGCCGCCCGCAAAAACACCTTCATAAACTTACTACATTGTATAACTCATTGTGCCGCTTTGCGCTACAATGTAACTACATGACCCACCATTGTGACATGTTAAAAGAGCTAAACTGGCCATCGCTGGAATCCAGACGCACCCTTCACCTTTCCAGCCTGGTGTTAAGAGCATCTCTGGGAAGCTGCCACCCTACCTGAATAGGACTGCTTCCCCAGCAGCTCCTCATCTATAACCTCCGATCCAGGACCAGCACCTTACTTGCTATACCACAATACAAAAGACAGTGGCTCGGTCCTCATTTTCCTACAGAGCACCACAATTATGGAATAACCTCCCAGACACCATCAAATCTTCCCCCAGTCTTAAATCACTCAAAAGCTCCTTACTAACATACCTCAATACAGAATGCACCTGTTAACATATAACCTAGTGACTATATTTCCTACATTTTTTCTGTTAATCTGTATATATTTGTGTTGTTTTTTTTAATATCTTGCATTGTATTACTTTGTATTTCTGTAACTGTAACACTTCAATGTTCTTGAACCAGGACATACTTGAAAACGAGAGAAATCTCAATGTATCCTTCCTGGTAAAATCCTTTAAATAAATAAATAAAATAAAATAAAAAATAAATAAAGTGCAGAAAGGACTTCTTTGGCGTTTCAGTTCTGGTCGCCCTTTCTGGGTGATAACGTGATTTGCATATGGTATCATCGTCTCTGAAATGGCGCCATCGAGCTAAAACCTTGCAAGTCCTGAGCGTAGGCCATTAATGTTGTTGCTCATTCTCAAGACCCTCACAAACTGTGTGTTCATTCATTGTATGTGTAGCGCTCACTCCCGAAGGAGCCGCTGAAAATGAACCACGGGTCAGTCTCCCCGCACTAGGGAATAAATATACTCCAACACAGTTGTGAGTTTTTATCATTTAAATAGTTTACTAAAATAATGAGCAGATGTTGAAACACGGTATTCCAGATATATTACAGTATTTTCGTATCGCGGTAAAAACGCGTGGCGGAAAAGAAACGAAACACGAGGCTTCGTATTTCGGAAAATAAAATATTCGTACCGAACAGAAAATAAAAGCAGTTGCACGAATATTCGGAAAAGGAACACGTAACAGAACCCAAGAATACAATCTCTTCGTATTACGTTAAACGCGCAGCGGAAAAGAGAAAAAAATATATTCGGAACGTATCTTTACTCTTGTTCCGATACGCAACAAAAATGAGTCCTGCACAGATTAAGTCCCGGAATATAAAAGGTGTGTATGTGTGTGTATGGTACCCGGGTACTGTTTCAACTGGCCAGTGAATTTACTTAAAGAATCTCTTCAACTAGTCAAGTTGGGGCCCTGTGGACTTTAAAGAGGAAACAAGCAGCGAGTTCTTTATTTACAGTACAGCTTGGAGGCCTCTCACCCATCCGACGGTTGCTTTAGGCTCCGCTGACCCAGGACGTCTCTCGCTCGATATTGACTGGGGATACTAGCGGCCGGATCCGTTGTCTGACTTTCCAGCTTGTCCACGACTTGTCCAACTCACCGCCTGCTCTCCGTACCCGGTCAACTCGCGGCAACTCCTTACTCGAGGTCTTTGGTCTCTTAGATCTGCAGCAATCTCTGGAACTTGGAGCGCTCTCTTTTCTCTCAGGCTGAATGTCCAATAAAAGACTCTGACAGGTCTCGCTCAGGCTCTGGCTTAGGCCCTCTTGCGATGTCTCTCACTGCGTCTGCTCCCTCTGACTCCCTGGCGCGCTCTGGAACTTTCTCCACGAGGCAGAGGATGTAAGTTCTCCCACCCACTTCCTGTCTTCTTGCAAAGCATGCGGGCGTTGTAGTCCCAATGTCCAGTATCTGATCGCGATAGTCTCCATCTTGTGGCCAAAAATAGGTACTGCCACAGCAAATGATTTTTAACACAGCGCTACACTCTCCCCCCTAGAACTCTTGGGTCTCTCCAAGGAGGTACAACAATTACATTACATTCCAACATTTGAATGCAGTTTATATAACATGTACAGGTTCAGCAGCATACATATAGTGAGTTAATAACACTTCCTCAAGTTGACTCATATTTTGGGCTACCTCAGCTAGCATAGCAGACACTTCGGGCAACCTCCGCACGTGGTGATGGCTCTTCAGTGCTATGTCCTGGTGAGTCGTAGGTGAGTCGTTGGGGTGGTCGAACAGAGCGTTTTGGTTCTGGCTCAATCAGTTCCTCTTCAGGTGGAAGTACTATAGGCGTTGGCTCAATTTCTCTTTCTATCACTGGAGCAGACGTTTCTTCAGAGTATGATCCCTCCAGTGAAGGCATAGAACTGTAATCACCTGAATAAGCTTCCGGAGCTACCGGGATTCCACAGCCTCAGGGACTTGTAACTGAAATTCAAGAGGTTCAGGGATTTCAACAGTCTCAGGGACTTCCCACTGAAACTCAGGGGCTTCAGGCCTCAAATTACTTTCCCACTGTTCAGGAACTGTGACGACCTCTCCAGGTTCGGTGAGCGCATCCAATCTAGACAAAAAAAGTCTCTCCTCGCTGTCCCTTTCGCTCTCTTCAACAACCCGAGTCTGTTGAGACCGAGTAACAGGAGATAAACATGGAACAGGCGGATTCGGCGGAGGGTCAACTACCCGAGTCTGTTGAGACGAGTAACAGGAGGTAAACGTGGAACAGGCGGATTCGGCGGAGGAGTTCGTCCCCAACTGGTACCCTCACAGCCTCTCTCAAAGGTAACAAATGATTTCGGTGCCAGTTCTTAAGAGGCCCAGCCTTTCCATCTGGGCAAATTTGATACACCGGCAGACCCGGCAGTTGCTTGCAGACAATGTAAACCTGGGAACTCCATCTATCCGCAACTTGTGTCTTGCAGCAGCACCCAAGTTCTTCAACAAGACCCTATCACCAGGTTGTAGATCTTGTATTCGAACTTTCAAGTCATAGTTCCTTTTGTTCCTTTGCTCCCTGTTTCCTGAAGTTAAACGGGCCTGTTCAAACGCAGAAGCCAGATTCTTTCGAAGTCTATCCACGTAGTTTCTATGGGAAGCTACTGATGTTTGGTCTAGAGATAACCCAAATGCCAAATCAACCGGCAGTCGAGCCTTCCGAACATAAGACGGTACGGTGAGTATCCAGTTGCATCGCTCTCCGTACTGTTATATGCATGCACCAGAGTAGCTATGTGACGACTCCAACTTTGCTTCTCCACATTCGACAAGGTCCCTAGCATGTTCAGCAGTGTGCGATTAAACCTTTCAGGCTGAGCATCACCTTGAGGGTGATATGGTGTAGTTCGGGTCTTTGGATTCCCAACAGCTCTAACAATGCCCCACCAGTCTGCTTTCAAAGTCTCTACCCTGATCAGAGTGTATTCTCCTTGGCAGTCCGTAATGAACAAAGAACTTTTCCATCAACACCTTGGCTACTGTCGGAGCGCGTTGATCTTTGGTGGAGAAAGCTTGGGCGTAACGAGTGAAATGATCAGTCACTATTAGAATGTTCCCTTGCCCACTAGCATCCGGCTAAGCACAAGAAGTCAATGCACACCAAATCCATGGGTCCCTGGCTCTGCAGATGGCTCATTGGAGCGGTTCGGGTCGGTAGAGTCTTTCTCTGAATGCACCTTAGACAGGAGTGACAATAACTTTCCACTTCAGCTCTCATGCAAGGCCAACAGAACCTATCTCGCACCAGCTTAAAAGTTCTTTCAGCACCCAAATGTCCATGCTCATCATGTAGTGATCGCAACACACTCTCCCTATGTTTAGTAGGGAGGAATAACTGTTGAATCTCTTCAACGTTAGTTGAGAGGCCCCTTCGGTAGACCACCCCATCCAACATCTTTAACCGCTCCATTCTTTGTAGACCAATCTGGCTCCACTCGGGGAGTTGGTTAACAAGATCTCTCGCTGGTTTTAGACAGGGCCTTTATGGTCAAGGCAATTAAGGGGTCTCTGGCCTGATCCGCTTCAGGTCCTGTCTCGAAAAGGTAGGTAAACTTTCGTCCCTTAACTGCGTAGGGTTACAGTAAAACTCAGGAACAGCCGCAGCCATAACTCCTATAGCCTCCGCTTCAATCCCTCCTTTGACCCGGCGCTCTGTTCCTTGACACAAAGCTTGCAACCCGTCTGGAGTCAACTGAGTCCATTCTGTGGTGTAGGGTCTTCTCGATAACGCATCAGCATCTCGATTGTTCACCCCAGGGCGATACTTCAGGCTGAACCGAAACCCTGACAGAGCGGCCAACCACCGATGCCCCGTGGCGTCCAGTTTTGCGGTAGTAAGGATGTAGGTAAGAGGATTATTATCCGTCTTGATCACGAACTCGGCTCCATACAGATAGTCTTTTAATTTGTCCACCACTGCCCACTTTAAGGCTAAGAACTCCAACTTGTGGTAGGGTAGTTCTTCTCTGAAGGCGTAAGGCTCCGGCTCACGTACGCTACAGGCCTCAGCAATCCCCCATACTCCTGATACAGGACTCCTCCCAGACCTTCTCGGCTGGCATCCACATGTAGTTCATACGGCTTGTGAGGGTCCGCATAGGCCAAAACAAGAGCTCGGGTTAGACTTTCTTTCAACTTCACGAAAGCTCCTTCACATTGACTGGTCCATTCACCTTGTATAGACTCTCGAGCTTTCCTTGGCCCTGGAGCTGACGGGTTCTGGTCAGAGGCCTTGCAGCCTTCTTCTGTGGTTTCCTTCTGCAGGAGTTTGTTCAGTGGTTGAGCTATTTTCGCGAATCCTCCCACAAATCTTCGATAGTATGAACAGAACCCCAGGAAAGATCTAAGCTCAGTGACGTTCCGGGGTCTAGGCCAAGAAGCTACGGCCTCCAACTTCCGAGGATCTGTCGAAACACCTTCTGCTGAGACCACATGTCCTAGATACGTAACGGACGGTAGGCAGAATTGGCATTTCTCCAGAGACAGTTTCAACCCCTCTTCATGGAGCCTCTTCAAGACCTTCTCCAGACGTTGCTCATGCTCTTCCAGAGTCTTCCCAAATACAATTATGTCATCCAGGTACACTAAAACTTCGATTAGATTCATATCCCTGACTGTCTTCTCCATCAACCGTTGGAACGTGGCTGGAGCCCCCGTAAGGCCTTGAGGCATTCTGTTGAATTCAAAGAACCCCAGTGGACAGATGAACGCAGTTTTCTCCTTGTCTTCAGGATGCATGGGTATCTGGTGGTATCCGCTTCGCAGGTCCAGTACATTAAACCACTTTGCTCCAGACAAGCACTGTAGGGCATCTTCTATCCGAGGAGTGGCATATTGATCGGGGATGGTTCTCCGGTTCAACGTGCGGTAGTCTATGCATAGACGGACAGAACCATTTTTCTTCCGGACCAACACTATCGGAGATGCATATGGACTCCTGGACTCTTGAATTACCTTGGTTCTTTGCAATTCATTCAGTTGCTCTCGCAGATCATCCAAGTCTCCTAGCGGAACTCGCCTTGATCTTTCCCGAAACGGCTTGTCTTCTTGTAACCGAATGCGGTGCTCAGTACTCTTAGCTAGGCCCACATCGAACTCATCTTTTGAGAACAATTCCTTCCACTTTAAGACTTGAGATTGGAGACGTTTCTTCCACTCAGGTGAAATGGGAGCGTCCTTGGGGTAGAATCTTTCATCTGGAATCTCTTTATCCACTCCCCCTCCTAAATCGGTAGAGAGGGGTGTAGCAGACTCTACTTGCCCGATAGGCATTCATGCTTTAAGGACGACTGGAGAATCCGTCACATTGCACACACTGACCGAGACTCTTCCTCGTGTTCTCTTCAGAGCTTTGGTGGAGATTATTTCAGGAATTACTTCGACTCCGGTTTCACTCCCATAATTAACATCGGTTCCCAGCACCACATAGGGACCCGGTTGCGATCCGTTCAACTTGACTGAAACCCGGAAGCTCGCTACTTCTCCTGCTTGCAGAACCTTCTCTGTTCCCCCAGTCTCCACAGGCGCCCCACCTCGGCAGGTGCCTTTCGTTCTTCAACCATCCTCTGATAGACGGACGTAACAGTGGGTGTACTCCTTGAGTCGAACCTTCTTCCAATACAATAGGTGTCAGGAGATGCCGCACTAGGTCAGTATTCGTCCCCACTATCAGGGAGCTTCTGTTCGCGCCTGGGGGTCGAGGACACACAATGGCCAATGCATCACAACCCCCAGACTGCCCGATGACTTCAGATCCGATCTCCAACTTCACTTGCAGGTACCCGTCATAAGGGAGATCTCAGTGCCGATACCCATATTTCCAAATCCTTCAATTCTTGCAGAGGAATGTGCTTTAAGTGTTTCTCATAGAAGTCTTTGTAGATCAATGTCACTTGAGCCCCTGAATCTAACAGAGCTTTAGTGTAGACTCCCTCCACTCGGATTGGCACAATAGGAGAAGGACCTATCAGTTGGTCAGGAATTTGGTGGCGGTATCTGGACGCTTAGACCCAGTTTGCTGTACCCTGGCCTTTTTCTTGGCCCGTGTAGGTTTTGGGTGTGCATTGCTTCCCCATGACGTAGGTCCGGATGCTAAAGGAATGACTCTTTCAGTCCTGGCAGGCTCAGCAGTTGGTCGGACTTTGGGCCTCTCGCCCTCTTAGTCCTGGCTTGATTTTTGGAGCGGGTTTCAATCTTCGGGCCCCTGGTTTGCTCCCTTACCAGGACCCTCTGGAGTTTCCCGCCTGCAGGGCGGACAACAGTTTCTCGACAGCTTTTAGAAGTTCTTCGACCGGTTTCTTTTCAAACCTCCCTTGTGGGCACTGAGCCCTGAAATAGCCGATTTCCCCGCAGCCAAAACATTTCTTCCTCGGGAGTGTGGACATATTTCCTTCTTGCAGTTCCTTGGAGGCCCCTGTTCGAGGCTACAGCAACCCCTTCAGTTCTGGTGTCCTCCCAACAGTGACGTCATTAACTCCATCATTTGCAACATCTGAGTTTTTAAGGCCAGCACTTCAGTCTGTATGTTTGCTGCATCGGCTACCGAGAGAGTTCCTACTTCTGCGGTGAAAACTGTGTGCGAAGCATTTGCAACCTTTTTAGCCTGAATCAAGGCCTCTTCTTCTCGGATAGGTTTGATTAGTTTGGAATAGGTCAGCCTTGTGTTCTGGTATCTAGTCTGAAACTTCAACATTATGGGATCCAGTGGGAGTGCACCTTTGAAAACTTGATCCATCAAAGCTTTGCTTGCACGACTCGGCTCCATGCCTCTTTTAAGAATGACCTGATGGATGATTTTATCCAGCCGCCAGACATATGTGGACAATTCTTCTCCTTCCTCTTGATAGGTGTGAGAGAACTTGTGAATAAGCTCGGCACAATCCTCCACTCCCCCGAAATTTTCCTGTAAAGCTTCTAGATACTCCGCAGCAGTGCAGCCGGGCTTATCCCTTTTAGATTTCGAATGACATCTGAAGCAGGACCTCTTAGGCTCTCGATCAACCTTTGTCTCTTCACGGCGTCGGCAACTTCCCATTCTTCCACTGCTTGCACTGCCTGATCTATCCAAGTCTCGAAATCCTCTTCTCCAGTTGGCACAGGGACCTTACCAGAATAAAACCGTAACTTGCGATATCCGTAATTTGGAGATGCAGCAGAGTTTTTGGCTAGTGTTTCCACCAGTTTCCCATAGTGGTGAAAAATGTAGCAGGAGGGAACCCTGTAGTTGGGGTAACATCAGGAACATTCGCGTGATCACCACGTGGCGTACTTGGCTGAATCAGTTGGACTTCCACCTCATCGGTCAGCTTCATGCTCGCGCCCTGAAAACATACTGGAACACCCTTTC
Organism: Leptobrachium leishanense; assembly: GCA_009667805.1. Lineage (NCBI taxonomy): Eukaryota > Metazoa > Chordata > Amphibia > Anura > Megophryidae > Leptobrachium > Leptobrachium leishanense. The sequence goes on along the minus strand of CM019065.1, from coordinate 383,672,503 downwards.
TCCACTCAAGAAGAACATACGTGTGAGGGGTATCTGGGTTCGCTTTATGTCCAGGATTAACCCCCGATTATCTGGTGTCAGCGTGGCCACGGCCTGGCGAATCTGATCTTCGGCCAAGTGTCTGCAGGAATATCCATAACTATACATAATTCTATCTGACTACTGTGCTCTTCACACCATTTGGCAGCAGTGTCTGGATCCATATTTAACCTTTAAATGCGGTTTTTCAGAGACTGAATCCCGGAAACGAGCCCCCACGTGTAGCGCGCTCACTCCCGAAGGAGCCGCTGAAAATGAACCACGGGTCAGTCTCCCCGCACTAGAGAATAAATATACTCCAACACAGTTGTGAGTTTTTATCATTTAAATAGTTTACTAAAATAATGAGCAGATGTTGAAACACGGTATTCACAGATATATTACAGTATTTTCGTATCGCGGTAAAACGCGTGGCGGAAAAGAAACGAAACACGAGGCTTTGTATTTCGGAAAATAAAATATTCGTAACCGAACAGAAAATAAAAGCAGTTGCACGAATATTCAGAAAAGGAACACGTAACAGAACCCAAGAATACAATCTCTTCGTATTACGTTAAACGCGCAGCGGAAAAGAGAAAAAAATATATTCGGAACGTATCTTTACTCTTGTTCCGATACGCAACAAAAATGAGTCCTGCACAGATTAAGTCCCGGAATATAAAAGGTGTGTATGTGTGTGTATGGTACCCGGGTACTGTTCAACTGGCCAGTGAATTTACTTAAAGAATCTCTTCGACTAGTCAAGTTGGGGCCCTGTGGACTTTAAAGAGGAAAACAGCAGCGAGTTCTTTATTTACAGTACAGCCTTGGAGGCCTCTCACCCATCCGACGGTTGCTTTAGGCTCCGCTGACCCAGGACGTCTCTCCGCTCGATATTGACTGGGGATACTAGCGGCCGGATCCGTTGTCTGACTTTCCGCAGCTTGTCCACGACTTGTCCAACTCACCGCCTGCTCTCCGTACCCGGTCAACTCGCGGCAACTCCTTACTCGAGGTCTTTGGTCTCTTAGATCTGCAGCAATCTCTGGAACTTGGAGCTCTCTTTCTCTTCAGGCTGAATGTCCAATAAAAGACTCTGACAGGTCTCGCTCAGGCTCTGGCTTAGGCCCTCTTGCGATGTCTCTCACTGCGTCTGCTCCCTCTGACTCCCTGGCGCGCTCTGGAACTTTCTCCACGAGGCAGAGGATGTAAGTGTCCAGTCCCCACACTTCCTGTCTTCTTGCAAAGCATGCCGGGCGTTGTAGTCCCAATGTCCAGTATCTGATCGCGATAGTCTCCATCTTGTGGCCAAAAATAGGTACTGCCACAGCAAAATGATTTTTAACACAGCGCTACATATGAATAAATGGAGTTGTGATACGTTGACCCATAGGACTCCTTGGTGCCCAGTGCGTCCCAGCCATGAGCTCTGCACTAGCTCTCACCCGAAGGATAAAGCACAGAGTGGAAATGCCGGATCAGTCGCCCTCTCCACCGTGGGATGTGAGATGAGTATGGATTTTTTGTGGGGCTTATTTTAGTGTGTTAAGTGGTTTTACAAAAGTAAAATCACTTAAAGTGACAGTACCACCTACATAAGCTGTAACTAGATTAATTGTGCATTACAAATAAAACCACATTATAAAACCCCTTATAAAACACATGCTGCTGTTTGTATTTCTTTGTCTGAAGTAATTGCGTGTAAGAAGGAAAAATAAAGTTAGGTGTTTTATTTTCAGTTTCTGGATTTTTCCCATGACGCTACATTTTCCTTTTGCTTTTGTGGCTCTTGTTTATTTAATCTACAATATCTACCAGTTAGTGAGATGGAGGAGGGGATATTTAGATAAGCAGCAGCATCGTTTCTATATGCACGAGAATGCCATTTCCACGCCTTCCCAATGTACATAAGTCCAGAAAAAAACTAAAATGTATTACAGACGCAGTTTTATAAAAACCCTGTCTATATAGAAAGGTATGGCGGCTTCCCAGTATATCAGCCAAAAGGGAACGAAGTTCCTCCTGCTAAGGCCGGGGTCAGACGAAACAAATTGGAAACAAAAATTTTGTCTAAGAAAAAAAGGCTTTTTGTGGAAAATGAGAAGAATAGGCATTAAAAAAAATAAAAACAATATTTTTTAAAATTGAATTCAATGCGATTCACCTGTTTAAACCTGTTGAACTGACTCAGTGGCGTAACAAACGGGGGGCAGCCGGTACGGGTGCCCCGGGCGTAGGGCTGAGGGGTGGCGCTGGCCGCCGGTGCCCCCCGGTTGCTATGCCCGGAGACCTGGGGGACAGGGCTCGAGTCCCGCTGTGGACCGAGCCCGACAAAGTGAGCGCCAGGGGGGGTGGCAATTGCCGGCGGCCGCATTGCTATCCTACGAGTGGCCGCCAGCATAAAGCTCTGCCGCTCGGGTGGGGATCTATCCACCAGCCAGCTGCGTTCTCACAAGATATGGCTGGCGGTTAGATCCCCAGCCGCACAGCAGCGCTTATGCTGACGACCGCTCGAGGAGGAAAAGCATGCGGCCGCCGGCAATGACGAGGAGAGGTGAGCTGGGGCAAATATATCCATGTGTGACAGCTGGAGGGCAAATATATCCATGGGTGAGAGCTGGGGGGCAAATATATCCATGGGTGAGAGCTGGGCGGCAAATATATCCATGGGTGAGAGCTGGGGGGTAAATACATCCATGGGTGAGAGAGCTGGGGCAAATACATCCATGGTTGAGAGCTGGGAGCAAATACATCCATGGGTGAGAGCTGGGGGCAAATATATCCATGTGTGAGAGCTGGGGCAAATATATCCATGTGTGAGCTGGGGGCAAATATATCCATGTGTGAGAGCTGGGGGGCAAATATATCCATGTGTGAGAGCTGGGGGCAGATATATCCATGGGTGAGAGCTGGGGGCAAATACATCCATGTGTGAGAGCTGGAGGGCAAATACATCCATGGGTGAGAGAGCTGGGGCAAATACATCCATGGGTGAGAGCTGGGGGCAAATACATCTACGTGTGAGAGCTCGGGGCAAATATATCCATGTGTGAGCTGGGGCAAATACATCCATGTGTGAGAGCTGTGGGCAAATATATCCATGTGTGAGCTGGGGCAAATATATCCATGGGTGTGAGCGAGGGGAAATATATCCATGGGTGAGAGCTGGGGTCAAATACATCCATGTGTGAGAGCTGGGGGCAAATATATCCATGTGTGAGAGCTGGGGGCAAATACATTCATGTGTGAGAGCTGGGGGCAAATATATCCATGTGTGAGCTGGGGGCAAATATATCCATGTGAGAGCTGGGGGCAAATATATCCATGTGTGAGCTGGGGCAAATATATCCAAAGTGAGCGCCGGGGGGGTGGCAATTGCCGGCGGCCGCATTGCTATCCTACGAGCGGCCGCCAGCATAAAGCTCTGCCGCTCGGGCAGGGGCGGATCCAGAGACTAGTCTCGGGAGGGGCACTGACAGAAAATAAGGTGTTTTAGCAGAGAGCCCGACTCACGAGAATTTACAGAGGGCCCGGCTCACAGGAGCTTACAATCTAGAAGAGCAGAGGGCACCCAGGAGCTTACAATCTAGAGGAGCAGAGGACCCCCAGGAGCTTACAATCTAGAGGAGCAGAGGGCACCCTGGATTTTACAATCTAGAGGAGCAGAGAGCCCCCAGCTCACACATGGATTTGCCCCCAGCTCATGGATTTGCCCCAGCTCACACATGGATTTGCCCCAGCTCCCACATGGATTTGCCCCAGCTCACACATGGATTTGCCCCAGCTCATGGATTTGCCCCAGGTCATGGATTTGCCCCCAGCTCATGGATTTGCCTAGCTCATGGATTTGCCCCCAGGTCATGGATTTGCCCCCAGCTCATGGATTTGCCCCCAGGTCATGGATTTGCCCCCAGCTCATGGATTTGCCCAGCTCATGGATTTGCCCCAGCTCATGGATTTGCCCCAGGTCATGGATTTGCCCCCAGGTCATGGATTTGCCCCAGCTCATGGATTTGCCCCCAGCTCATGGATTTGCCCCCAGGTCATGGATTTGCCCAGCTCATGGATTTGCCCCCAGCTCATGGATTTGCCCCCAGCTCATGGATTTGCCCAGCTCATGGATTTGCCCCCAGGTCATGGATTTGCCCCCAGCTCATGGATTTGCCCAGCTCATGGATTTGCCCCCAGGTCATGGATTTGCCCAGCTCATGGATTTGCCCCAGGTCATGGATTTGCCCAGCTCATGGATTTGCCCCCAGCTCATGGATTTGCCCCCAGCTCATGGATTTGCCCAGCTCATGGATTTGCCCCCAGGTCATGGATTTGCCCAGCTCATGGATTTGCCCCCAGGTCATGGATTTGCCCCCAGGTCATGGATTTGCCCAGCTCATGGATTTGCCCCAGCTCATGGATTTGCCCCCAGCTCATGGATTTGCCCAGCTTATGGATTTTGCCCAGCTCATGGATTTGCCCCAGCTCATGGATTTGCCCAGTTTACACATGGATTTGCCCAGCTCTCACCTGGATATTGCTCCAGCTCCGGCAGGGGTTGAGGGGACCCAGATGCCAGGCAGCGCGGGAGTGCCTGCCCGGTCCTGAAGAGTCCGTCCTGTTGAAGGGGATGCGGCTGCGTGGCGTGCGTGCGCAGGTCACGCGGTCCGGCCAGTCAGGTGGTACAGAGACTCAGTACCACCTGATTAGCCGGACCACGTGACCGGCTGCGCCTGCACGCAGCCGCTTCCCTTTAACAGGACGGACTCTTCAGGACCGGGCAGGCACTCCCGCGCTGCCCGGCATCTGTTGTCCCGCTCAAATCTCGGGGGGGTAATTGCCCCGTTGCCCCCCTGGATCCGCCGCTGCGCTCAGGTGGGGATCTATCCACCAGCCAGCTGCGTTCTCGCAAGATATGGCTGGTGGTTAGATCCCCAGCCGCGCAGCAGAGCTTATGCTGACGACCGCTCGAGGAGGAAAAGCACGCGGCCGCCGGCAATGACGAGGAGAGGTGAGCTGGGGCAAATACAGTTGTGTTCAAAATTATTCAACCCCCAATGCTGTAAAGGGTTTTAGGGAATTTAGTGTACATTTGTAATTGTATTCAGAATGAAATCCTACAAGGACTTTTTAAAGAACCATATGCAACTAAAATGACATCAATTGGTTTTGTAATACAGTAGTAAATGTTTCTTTTGTGAATTCTTCATTGACACAATTATTCAACCCTTAAAGACTACCACTCTGAAGAACAGAGGTTCATTCAAGTGTTTTCAATCAGGTATTGAAAACACCTGTGGATGTCACAGAGCAGCAATAAAGCATAAAAGCACCAATTAGGCAGCTTTAAAATGACTGTGATACTCAGCTCCTTCTAGACATTTACTGGTGTGGTTACAAACATGGTGAAGTCAAGAGAATGGTCCAGGAAGACAAGAGAAGAGGTGATTACTCTTCACAGGAAGGGCAATGGCTATAAGAAGATTGCAAAGATGTTAAACATACCAAGAGAGACCATAGGAAGCATCATTCGCAAATTCAAGGCAAAGGGCACTGTTGAAACGCTACCTGGTCGTGGCAGAAAGAAGATGCTGACTTCGACTGCTGTGCGCTACCTGAAGCGTAGAGTGGAGAAAAGTCCCCGTGTGACTGCTGAGGAACTGAGAAAAGATTTGTCAGATGTGGGTACTGAAGTTTCAGCTCAGACAATACGGCGCACACTGCGTAATGAAGGCCTCCATGCCAGAACTCCCAGGCGCACCCCCTTGCTGTCTCCAAAGAATAAGAAGAGTCGACTGCAGTATGCCAAAAGTCATGTGGACAAACCACAGAAGTTTTGGGATAGTGTTCTGTGGACTGATGAAACAAAATTAGAACTGTTTGGGCCCATGGATCAACGCTATGTTTGGAGGAGGAAGAACAAGGCCTATGAAGAAAAGAAACCTTGCCTACTGTGAAGCATGGCGGGGGGTCAATCATGCTTTGGGGCTGTTTTGCTTCTGCAGGTACACGGAAGCTTCAGCGTGTGCAAGGTACCATGAATTCTCTTCAGTACCAGGAGATATTGGATGACAATGTGATGCAGTCCGTCACAAACCTGAGGCTTGGGAGACGTTGGACCTTTCAACAGGACAATGATCCCAAGCATACCTCCAAGTCCACTAGAGGATGGTTGCAGATTAAAGGCTGGAACATTTTGGAGTGGCCATCGCAGTCACCTGACTTAAATCCGATTGAGAAGCTCTGGTGGGACTTAAGAAAGCAGTTGCAGTGTGCAAGCCTAAGAATGTGACTGAACTGGAGGCTTTTGCCCATGACGAATGGGCGAAGATACCCGTAGATCGCTGCAAGACACTTGTGTCAAGCTATGCTTCACGTTTAAAAGCTGTTATAACTGTAAAAGGATGTTGTACTAAGTACTAAGATTGAATGTCACTTGGGGGTTGAATAAAACTGATAATGATGTGAGCACAGAAAAGACATTGTGGTTATTTCTTATAAATGTTATTTATATTTGTGTGACCTACACGTGCCCTCTTGATTTAATTGTAAGCAAGATGGCTGAATGATCAAAATCAATGTCAAACTGGCCAAACAACTCAATTTCAGTGGGGGTTGATAATTTTGAACACAACTGTATATCCATGTGTGAGAGCTGGGGGGCAATATATCCATGGGTGAGAGCTGGGGGGCAAATATATCCATGAGGCTGAGAGCGGGGGCAAATATATCCATGGGTGAGAGCTGGGGGCAAATACATCCATGGGTGAGAGAGCTGGGGCAAATACATCCATGGTTGAGAGCTGGGAGCAAATACATCCATGGGTGAGAGCTGAGGGCAAATATATCCATGTGTGAGAGCTGGGGGCAAATATATCCATGTGTGAGCTGGGGGCAAATATATCCATGTGTGAGGCTGGGGGCAAATATATCCATGTGTGAGAGCTGGGGGCAAATATATCCATGTGTGAGAGCTGGGGGCAGATATATCCATGGGTGAGAGCTGGGGGGCAAATACATCCATGTGTGAGAGAGCTGGGTCAAATACATCCATGGGTGAGAGCTGGGGGCAAATACATCTACGTGTGAGAGCTGGGGGCAAATATATCCATGTGTGAGCTGGGGAAAATACATCCATGTGTGTGAGAGCTGGGGGAAAATATATCCATGTGTGAGCTGGGGGCAAATACATCCATGTGTGAGAGCTGGGGGCAAATATATCCATGTGTGAGCTGGGGGCAAATATATCCATGGGTGTGAGCGGGGGCAAATATATCCATGGGTGAGAGCTGGGGTCAAATACATCCATGTGTGAGAGCTGGGGGCAAATACATCTACGTGTGAGAGCTGGGGGCAAATATATCCATGTGTGAGCTGGGGAAAATACATCCATGTGTGAGAGCTGGGGGAAAATATATCCATGTGTGAGCTGGGGGCAAATACATCCATGTGTGAGAGCTGGGGGCAAATACATCCATGTGTGAGAGCTGGGGGAAAATATATCCATGGTGAGCTGGGGGCAAATATATCCATGGGTGTGAGCGGGGGCAAATATATCCATGGGTGAGAGCTGGGGTCAAATACATCCATGTGTGAGAGCTGGGGCAAATATATCCATGTGTGAGAGCTGGGGGCAAATATATCCATGTGTGAGAGCTGGGGGGCAAATACATCCATGTGTGAGAGCTGTTGGAAAATACATCCAGGGGTGAGAGCTGGGGGCAAATATATCCATGTGTGAGAGCTGGGGGGCAAATATATCCATGTGTGAGAGCTGGGGGAAAATACATCCATGGGTGAGAGCTGGGGGCAAATATATCCATGTGTGAGAGCTGGGGGGAAATACATCCATGTGTGAGAGCTGGGGGCAAATACATCCATGTGTGAGAGCTGGGGTCAAATATATCCATGTGTGAGAGCTTGGGGCAAATATATCCATGTGTGAGAGCTTGGGGCAAATATATCCATGTGTGAGAGCTTGGGGCAAATATATCCATGTGTGAGAGCTGGGGGCAAATATATCCATGGGTGAGAGCTGGGGTCAAATACATCCATGTGTGAGAGCTGGGGCAAATATATCCATGTGTGAGAGCTGGGCAAAGCAAATATATCCATGTGTGAGTGCTGGGGGCAAATATATCCTGTGAGAGCTAGGGGGGCAAATATATCCATGTGTGAGAGCTGGGGGCAAATATATCCATGGTTGAGAGCTGTGGTCAAATACATCCATGTGTGAGAGCTGGGGCAAATATATCCATGTGTGAGAGCTAGGGGGGGCAAATATATCCATGTGTGAGAGCTGGGGCAAATATATCCATGTGTGAGAGCTGGGGGGGCAAATATATCCATGGGTGTGAGCTGGGGCAAATATATCCTTGGGTGTGAGCTGGGGCAAATATATCCATGGGTGTGAGCTGGGGCAAATATATCCATGGGTGAGAGCTGGGGTCAAATACATCCATGTGTGAGAGCTGGGGCAAATATTCCATGTATGAGAGTTGGGGAAAATATATCCATGTGTGAGAGCTGGGGGCAAATATATCCATGTGTGAGAGCTGGGGGCAAATATATCCATGTGTGAGAGCTGGGGTAAATATATCCATGCGTGAGAGCTGGGGTACATATATCCATGTGTGAGAGCTGGGGCAAATATATCCATGTGTGAGCTGGGACAATATATATCCATGTGAGCTGGGGGGCAATACTTCCATGTGTGAGCTGGGGGGGGCAATATTTCCATGTGTGAGCTGGAGGGGGTACCCTGGGCCCATGGTATGGAAAAGGTTTGCAGGGCTGTGCAGATGGGGTGCCACATGTGTTCTGGCAGCATGGAAAGGGTGCACTGGGCAGCCCACACCTGGGTTACCCTACACTGCATAGCTGCAAGGAGTATGTGCTGGGAGGGGGGTCCAGAGCCTGTATATATAATTCTGGGGGCCGAGTGTATATAATTCTGGGGGTCCAGTGTATATAATTCTGGGGGTCCAATATTTTGTCCCAGTCCGGGCTTGCTTATAACCAGAGTGGACGTTTATATAATGAGGATGGGGGGATTCTGCCCTGGGCGCCCATAACTCTGGTTACGCCACTGAACTGACTCACTGGAAATCGGGGCATTTCACTGAAACTTCGGCGTTCTCTGAATAGATTAACCATTACTTTTCACTGCCGCCGAATTATGGCGATCTGCACCGTATTTCGCTGTCAGTTCTCCTGTATTTGGTGAATTGCCAACTTTCTGAATAGACAAACTGCCACGAAATTGCACCGTATGGGGAAATTCACAATTCGGTGCACTTTGGCGGCAGGTTCGGTGTTCAGTGAATAACCTCTTAAGATTCCTGTAACCATAGCGACAAGACACAAATCACGTTAAGTTTCACATACAGTTTAATGTATTTCATACAAAATCCATTTACATCAATTCCCTCGCCTTATAACATCCCTCAAACACGGCTGCAGCAGGCGAATAATGTGAATAATGTGCATTAAGGAACATCTCCCGCCTCTTGTATAGACGGACACTGACTGGGAGCGCTTAGTATTTACATCGTTATGTATCTATTGTCCATCCTGCCCATTGGTTTCCTCAAACCAGGGGCGAGTGTCCCTTATCTGACATACCTGGGGCCGCAAGTGTTTGGAATATGTATACACATAATAATTATAATAATGTGCTATCTTGAGGGTCCAAGTCTAAACACGGAATTAATGTGTCGGGAACTTTATACAGTATTTATAATTATTTTATCCCCGTCACATGAGGTCAGGGGTGGGATTTTACACACATGGCGTTGTGTCACCGCTCAATAAAGTTTTGGATTTTGAAGAATTTCAGATACCCAGCCGCTATGATAAAATGGAATATCCCACATAGATAGGGGAGGGTAGGGCCGTACAGAACCGCTGGCACTAAAAAGATGAAACGTGATGGGGGTAATGATTAGTTGGTGGCCAGAGGACTTAGGACAAGCTCAAAACACGAGACCCTCGTTTTATGAAGGAATTAACGCAATTCCCACTTTTACCTTGGTGGACTGGATGCTGTAAACGCGGGGGGGGGGTATCTGTGCGGCATGAATGCTTTGTACGTGCCGACACGTCACACAGGTTCGAGGACGTGCGGCCCCTTTTTGAGCGAAGCCTCGTGCGGCCCCTGTTTGAGCGAAGCCTTAGACCACCGCCTAGTTTGTCTAATTATAGAGGCTCCTTTGGTCGTGACCCAGGTGTCAAAGGTCATTGAGGGGGGGGTGTAAAAATGAAAACCATTACATATCCTCTGTAAGATACATGGATATAGGGACAGCGTCGGCATCACCTTAGAGATATTTACAAACATATGAGCAGCGACATAAAAATATAAGGAGTGACGTGATACATTTTATACAGACGAGGGACTCGCTACAATCGTATTCTTTCACTTTGTAGCAGGCGATGCTTTCATATCGGGGGATGTGTCTCTCAGAGCCGCGCGCCGCGATCCCTCTAGAATATATTTATATGCATATATATAGCTATATACAGTCCGTTCCAGGAGGATTAGTGCCTTTGATGTCTACAAGTAGACGGTAAGATCTGCTGCATCAGCATTTGTGTTGGTGCCACTTCTTGACGGCCATGGTCAGTTGAAAGTCTTTCTTCTGCCAGTGGAAGATCCTAGTTATGACGATTCTGCCGTTTTCGATGACCCCGGTGATAATGAAAAACGGGGACCTGGGGTTGCGCAGAATCTTCACGCCGCAGTCCCCGTTGATGAGCATCCACTGGTTGATCATGTTTCGGGTGTCATACGGCACGAGGTCCCCCCGGACGATGAAGTCGATGTGGCCTTCTATCTCCACCTTGTGGAACTCGACGGGGAACCTTCTTCTCGCCAGCTTCACTCTCACGGCTGCGGGGACGAGAAAAAACATAGAATGGCGTTAACGCGGCGTGTAATTAATACGAATGTCGGAACGCGCACGTGCGGAGCGGAATGTTTACACCGATCCGGGGTTCGCAAAACATTCAAAGACCCATTAGGTCGAGGAGCGAATCTGAAATGATTATTGTTTGTTGTTATAAAGCCAACGCGATGCAGAGTTATTAGTACCCCAGGTTACGAATGTGGCTGCGCCGCAGGAGGCGCCGGTGGCTTTTAAAGATCCTCTTATAATGCATGCGGGGAACTCGCCATAATGTTTATATTGCAGGAATGTATCGGTGCGATGCGTCTCAGCCCGTGGCAATTAACGGATGTGCAAAGAGTATGTTTATTTCAACATATTTGTTCGCTTTATTCATTACATAAATGTTTTTCTCTAGACCCTCCAACGCCTGAATCTCTCGTAACCTTCTCCCACGCGCGAATTGCAAAATAAAGGCATATCTTAACAAACCCCCACCAGCCCCAGATCTCATAACGCACCCCCCTCCCTGCGCGCTCTTTCCAATCTGCTGTTAGTTTCCTCTCCATCAGGATTATTCACTAAACGGAGAACTCGCAAGAATGTTAATTTTAAAGATAAAGGGATACGGGGTTATTCAGAGAAAGGTGAAACTCAGGAGAATTGGCGGAAGAAGAGAACAATCTAGATTCTAGAGCAAATAGCCGATTTGGAAAGTGAGATAAATAGGAGAATTTTTCTGGTTTGGCTTTTTTGACCTAGAATTTTCACTTCTCCAGTCATTCTCCTGAGTTTCACCTTTCTTGGAATAGACCTGATGCGCTTTTTAAAGATACAGTTCCTTTTTTTGTCTTAACATAATTGGGCAGATCCTGCTGATAGCCTCTCCCCAATTTTTTTGTTGAATTCGCTCACCTTTTGTCCCTCGCTGCTCCTCCTCTTCGACTTGGGGACTCCCACTAGCACACTATACATTACATACGCAAGTTCCGTAGCGCCTACGCAGAGCGATAGATCAGAGCTGCACGCGCATGCACAGATCCGATCCATCTGCTGCCTCTCAGGTATCAGAGGCTGATGTCGGCCGCTCTCTGTGTGCGACAGCACTAATGACCGATCGCGTGACCGGCTGCCCTGGAAATTAAAAATATCCCGGCTGCTGGGTGGAGGAAACTCCTCCGCTTCATCCCGCAATTTCACCAGATCAGGGGAGCTGGGAGGGGGAGAAAGAGGGGGGGGGCACTCCTCACATCCTGAACACTTTATAGCTGCAAAATGGTCAAGGTGAGTAGAGTGTCCCTTTAAAAACCAAGGTTTATTATATAAGGAGGTATACGGGTGTAGTCGGACGTGGTGGCATGTGGCTATTATATCCCAGCGTGGGACGTGTGGGCTTTAAATGCGTTCCCCCCCCAGGTATTGTGTGGTGGTATTATCTCTGGCCAAGATTAAACAGTAATAACAATGTAACAACACACACAACACAAACACACACTTACCGAAGTCACTGTCACAGAAGGTGTCCAGGGCGGTCTTGGTGGAGATGGATTCTTCAATTGCTGGGCAGTTGTGGCAAATTGGCTCCGGCAAACCTAGAACAACAAAAAACAAATAAGGCAAACTCTTATATATGTCTCCAGGAGGCGACGTCTTTGTTGATACGGTTATAGTAACGTGCGAGATGATAAGGTGAGCTGCAAATTACATAGGCTACATCTTGGCGCGCAGCCCAGCCTGGACCACTCGCTGTAAAAATAGCCTAGAATCATTACCTGTCTGCCACGACTGACCAAAAATAGCACCTAGATCTTAACCTGGTCTGAGGCTGGTGTAAAATAGCTTAAATTAAGAGCTAGGAGCCAGCGCTGTCCAGCATGGGGGCGCAACACAGCCCAGATCAAGATCCCTCTGCCACGGCGGGCCGTAACTAGCGTAAAATAGCCTAGATCAAGATCCCTCTGCCACGGCGGGCCGTAACTAGCGTAAAATAGCCTAGATCAAGATCCCTCTGCCACGGCGTGCCGTAACTAGCGTAAAATAGCCTAGATCAAGATCCCTCTGCCACGGCGGGCCGTAACTAGCGTAAAATAGCCTAGATCAAGATCCCTCTGCCACGGCGGGCCGTAACTAGCGTAAAATAGCCTAGATCAAGATCCCTCTGCCACGGCGGGCCGTAACTAGCGTAAAATAGCCTAGATCAAGATCCCTCTGCCACGGCGGGCCGTAACTAGTGTAAAATAGCCTAGATCAAGATCCCTGTGCCACGGCGGCCGTAACTAGCGTAAAATAGCCTAGATCAAGATCCCTCTGCCACGGCGGGCCGTAACTAGCGTAAAATAGCCCAGATCAAGATCCCTCTGCCACGGCGGGCCGTAACTAGCGTAAAATAGCCTAGATCAAGATCCCTCTGCCACGGCGTGCCGTAACTAGCGTAAAATAGCCTAGATCAAGATCCCTCTGCCACGGCGTGCCGTAACTAGCGTAAAATAGCCTAGATCAAGATCCCTCTGCCACGGCGTGCCATAACTAGCGTAAAATAGCCTAGATCAAGATCCCTCTGCCACGGCGGGCCGTAACTAGCGTAAAATAGCCTAGATCAAGATCCCTCTGCCAAGTCAGGCCGTAACTAGCGTAAAATAGCCTAGATCAAGATCCCTCTGCCAAGGCGGGCCGTAACTAGCGTAAAATAGCCTAGATCAAGATCCCTCTGCCACGGCGTGCCATAACTAGCGTAAAATAGCCTAGATCAAGATCCCTCTGCCAAGGCGTGCCGTAACTAGCGTAAAATAGCCTAGATCCAGATCCAAGTGCCATAGGTGGTGTACAGTATCCTAACTTAAGATCTATAGGGGCCAAGACTGGTGTAAAATAATCCAAATTAAGATCTGGCTATTACTTGTATCATATGGGGGGGGGCAGGATGAATTGAGCTGAGCAGTTGGAGGAGACCTTACCGCTGTACATGTAGATGTATTCTTTGTTCCCTTTCAAAAGGCACATTTCATCTCCATCTGGGAAGCGGTCACAGTCTACGTCTTGTGGCCAGGACTGACCTTGGCAGGCTAGGACAGGGGAGCAGCTATCCCTCACAGCCTCGCACATGCTACGACAGGGCAGGAGGAACCTGGTGATGGAGAAAGCACATGTTAGTCATCATCCTCGAATACAAAGCGGGACAGAACTGGAGAGCGCAACCCCCTGATCTACATCGCTGCAAATCTTACCAAAACATATACTTAAATAATTACACCTGTTTATGAAGCGCCAGCATATTCCACAGCCTCGTACAAAGCCAGAGACAAAGCAAAGATAAGACTATCAAGTACATGGAGAGCCATAGACAACAAGGACCCTGGTCAAGTAAGCTTGCAATCTAAGAGAAGTGGGGTGGCACACAGAGGGGGGGGGGGATAAAGGTGGATTTCACTAGGGCCTGCAGTTATAATAACAAATTGCAAGGAATTGTAAAGCACCAGCAGGTTCAGTAGCCCTGTACAATGGCATGCAATGGCCTTCAGTATATGGTGATGTGCAGTGCTTTTGTCTTTTTTGGGTGGGTGGGCAGCTCCTGTAAAGCCCCTGAGGGCAAGGAGGGGAAAGGGTAGCTCAGGCCAGCCCAGCACAATGCAGGGCTCTAATCTGAACACAGTAACAGTGATTAGAACTTTAACACAATGTTTGTTTACAAATAAGGCTCAGACAGTGATTGATGCAGCACAGGCCAAAACGTTATGCCTCCTCCTCCTCAAACACTGATACAGGAGGAGAGACAGGCAGCTCCCCGAGACCTCAGCAATCCCCCCCCCATATCCCTGTGCTGTGATACATCCTGTGTTACTCATTGTTACAATGTGAATCCTGAGCCTGTGAGGGGTCTTGGGGGGGGGGGTCGAATTAAGCCTCTTTGAATCTTGTCCAAAAATGAAATATAATAATTATCAACCACTCTGTCAAAATAAAAGAGAGGGGAGGGGGGGTTAAAGAGGGGCCAGGTGAGACCCTGCTCCAAACAGGGGCAGAAGGAGGGATTATAAACACAGGGGTTTGGTTTTTTAAGGGGACACATGGGATAAAATAAATTAGGACCTCTATCTTTTGGATAAAATATATATATGAAGATATATATATATATATATATAAAACTCATAGACTCATGACTCCAACCAAACATTGCAATGCCTGGTGCTCAGCTCAGCGAGAGAGAAAAATGCAAGCTGGAACAAGAGCTAGCAATCTAGGGTCCTACTTAAATAACAAACTTTATTGATGCATATTAATAATAACAGTCGACGTTTCAGCTCACAGCAGGAGCTGTCACCAGGAAAAGTGCTGATGAAAGCCCCTGCTGTGAGCTGAAACGTTGACTTATTAATATGCATCACTAAAGTGCGTTATTTTATTTCATTAAGACCTTAGAGTGCTAGCTCTTGTTCCAGCTTTCACATAAACATGTATACAACAGAAGTCTAAGTGCATAATTTAAAGAAAAAAAAATGTGTATGGGGGGGGGGTTATATTCATTGATGGATACAGTGTGGCAGTATTGACCTATCTATATATATAATACTGCAGACACTGGGTAAGGGGTGGAGGGGGGGTTACCACAGGATAAACAGAAATGGGTCAAACCTAAACCTTTACAACCTATTACCAAACACTCATCACAACAATTATAAACATGTATTATTAGTCATTTATTTGATATAAAAAAAATGTAAAACCAGTGTTAGGTACACCTGGTGTAAAGCAGGGGATCCCTAAGTCCCCAAGATTGCAAGGTGAATGAGATCAGAGATGTACTCACGTGTCCATGCAGATTGGGGCATAGAGGGAGCAAATGAAGAACCTGGCACTGTCATGGCATCCACTCTGAAGAAGGGCCTTCCACTTTTCTGACTTGGGCACCACTTCTTCCAGGGTGGTTTGACCCATCAGGTTGGGCAACCTCATCTCAGAGTATTCAATGTTATTGCAGATGTCCATGTCGTTGGGGATCTGGACACATTTTGTGGATAATCCAAGGTCAAACGCTTTGCTGATGCCCACCAGTAAGCTGGCAAGGCTGGCAAGGAGGATGTAGGCAGTGGGGGGCAGCATGGCTCAGGGCTGTCAGGATGGATGATGATATCTCTGTGTGGAGTAGCAGGTGATGAATGTCTGTTCATGGGACAGGGGCTCCTTAAATATCCATTGGAGTGCCCCCCCCCTCACCTCCTGGCAAGGCCATGCCTTCTTTATCAGTGGCTTGATCTGGACACCTCTCCAGACACTCTCAGGTGACTCTTTTGATAGCTGGAGAGGTGGAGAGGAGACACTCAGCTCTGCCAGACCTGACATTTGCATAAGAGGTGCCATTCATCATTACCTTGGAAGAAAGAAAGAAGCAGAGCAGGAGCATGGCTGGGAGACCTGAATATTAAATGGGCTGCAGTGACCATGTCTTGTGGATGTGCTGCTGCTGACATGTAAATGGGCAGACAGACAGACTGTCTCCTGGGGCTGCTGAGCTGACAAAAAAAAACTTATCAAGGGGACATGTGTTCATCTTCTTGCTGCTAATTGCTGCCTGGATATTCCTGTTTGCTCCTCAGTGTATGAAGGGGAAGACAGGTGTTATCATATAGTCACACTTCAAGGCCATTTAACATGTAAAGGTCTGGAGCCTGGGGGTTAATAAGAGCCAGATCTTTGTCTGCCAGCAGCAGCAAGAGGAGCAGCAGCAGCAGGATCTCCAGGCTGGGCCTGATTCTGTCTCTGATCACAGGGAGATTGCAATAATAAATAGAGGAGATAATATAAAGAAAATGTGATGGAATATGAGCAATAGTGGCTGGGAGACACAATGTGTGCATTTCTTACACTTAGAAGCATCACACAGCATAATGTCAATACATATTAACAAACAAATAAAAGGTCAGGGCAGAGAATGTCACTTTATTTATTTGTTTATAAAGTGTTTTACCAGGAAGGATACATTGAGATTCTAAGTATGTCCTGGGTTCAAGAACATTGAATCGTTACAGAAATACAAAGTAATAAAATGCAAGATATTAAATAAAGATTATCATTACACAAATACTATAAAACACGATGCACACACACTATATACAATCTAGATCTATACATATAGAACCATATTACATTCTCTGCGAAATTGCGCTCGCGCAGCGCAATTTTTTTTGCGCACGAAAAAAAACGTGATCGCGTGAAAATTAACGTGGTATTACGATCCGAGCGCATTTTTTCTTCCATTAAGATTTTTCGTGCGCGAATCCGACGCGCAAAGCAGTTCGCAAATGAACGTTGCGTGCAGGAATCGGTGGGCAGACTGTTTTGTCACGGGATTCAGCCAACATCAATCACCCATTTCCAATAAAATATTTACAAACTAAAAAAAAAAGAATTAACAACCACCAGCCCAAAAAAGAAAAAATTAACAATGACACAATTTATAAATTTTAATGTTTGGGTATGTGTAGAATGTGTAACTGTACTGTGCTGTATTTTTTTTTTGTCGTGCCGGTGTATTTGGTTTTGCCCCAGAACGATCACATTTACAGTTACCATCTGCTTTTCAAAGACGTTACGAAAATGCGCGCAAACTTTCGTCGCGAGAAGATTGTAATACCATCCGCGTACCAGCGCACGAATGCATTTGCGCTGACAATCTTAAGTATGGGATGCGAGCACGAACTTGCGCTCGCGCTGGGTTCGCGCAGGGTCACTCGTGTTGGACGTTAACGCGCATCGTTTGCACGAACGTCGTAATACGACTTTCTGCGCAAATGGTTTTGTCCTCGCGCAAATGCGAATTTGCGTGCGCACAAAACCGATGCGCAAGGAATGTAATAGAGCCCTAAGGCTGGGGTCAGACGAATGCAGTGCGAACGTGCGTTGAGCCGTACTTTATCACAGCCGTAGTAGTAGCAAATGACAGCCAATATACGAAGTATAGCTGCAAGAAAGTTCGGCCGCGCAACGCAAGCGGCAAACGAACGCATTTTTTCGAGAACGTGGAATCGCTAGTACTGACGCACAGAGTGCGCTGCGTCGGCGTATGTGTGCATGTTTAGGAGACGTCAGACGCTGCTCATGTCCGGCCAACATAACGTCCATTTGTTTTTTATAGCTCCGTCAGAAAATATGGCTGAAATTGCGCATCATATGACCGCTATCGCGACTTCCGTGAAAAAATCCGTCCGGACGCATGGACGCACTTTTTGACGGTTGAGGTGAAGAATGCGTTCGTCTGACCCTAGCCTAACATTGTGAGCGCAAATGCGTTCATGCGCTGGTACACGGATGGTATTACAATCTACGCACAAATTTTAACAGACAGCGTTTGCGCGCATAATTTTAACGTCTTTGAAAAGCTGGTGGTAACGGCAAATCTGAACGTCCTGACCCAAACCAAATACACCAGCACGAAAAAAAAATACGCAGCAAAGTATAGTTACACATTCTACACATACCCAAACAATAAAATGGAGAAGTTGTGCGTGTTTTTATTATTGCTGCAGCATATATGCGCAGATTGATTTTGACAGGCGCAAAAACTGAACGGGAGACAATTGTGGTTCTTAATTCTGATTGGCTGAATTGCGTGAAAAAACAGTCCGCCCACCGATTTCTACGCGCAACGTTAATGCGCGTGCGTTTTTGCGCATCTTTTTTACGCGCAATATTTTTTGACGGATGAAAACAATGCGCACAAATCGTAATACAAGTGTTAATTTACCCGCGTTAATGTCTAATGCTGTGTGCGAAAAAATTGTGCTACGCGTGCGAATTTGCACGGAGAATGTAATGGAGCCCCTAGTGTGTATGTACAGAAAATATATAGGCTTTTTATTCATACATATAAATGCATATCGTGTGTTTATATAATCTTATCATACTATGAATATAACTTTGTCTAAATAACATTCATACCCATAATATATTCATAGAATGTCTATACACGTCTATGAATATATTCAAGGTAATTCAAAAGTCGCCGCACATTCACTGACTTTTTGTTCTCTTCAATTCGGTTCCTTTTGCCGATCCCATTTCGGCAACCCTGCGGTGTATTCCGCAAGCACCACAGGGTCCCCGAATTGCAGGGAAAAGCTACCGCAAACCTGCCGAACACTCACTGCAAAACACGGCGAACGCACGCCGAAAACCCGCAAAAACATCTGGATTAACCCCGCCAAAAACGCTGGAAAAACCCGAGCAAGAGCCGATCACACGCAGCGCAGCCGCCGGAAAAAGCCGACACCGCAGACGAAGGAAGTGAATAAATTAGGAAAACAAAGTTTGCTTGAATGATTGAAAAGTGAAACGCTGTTTGCAAAGAAACTACTGAGCGAAAATGTCTGAAATTTACATATAAAATCCAATGAATGATAATAAAAAGGGCTGTTACAGAAAAAGTAAGTTGAAAAAAAAATTAAAAAATAATCGGAATTTTTTTTATAAAAAAATCCCCAAAAATGCTTAAAATATCCTAAAATATCTATAAATAAAGAGACTTTTTACTGCAGAATTTTATAATGAACGGTTTATTAGATATTGAATTAAAATAGGAATATTTTTAACATTGAAGCCTATGGGATTCGCTTGAATAAACCTGCCGAATTAAACCACCGAATGACAGGGCAATTCGGGAACCTTTCACTGCTGGTTTGTGTTCTCTGAATAGACGAAGCATTGCTTCTCTATGGGGATTTCATTGCCCTCGAACAGGTACCGAACAGGCACCGTATGTGCAGGCAATTCGCCAGGATTTGGCGAACTGCCTGCTCTCTGAATAGCCGAATGGCCAAGAAAGGTAACTGTACGCTGATTTCCAGCGTTCGGATCCCTTTATGCAGCCAATCAGATCTCTTTGAATAACCCTGAAGATGTTTATGCGGTTTCGGCGTGCATTCGCCCTTGTTTTGCGGTGAGTTTTTGGTGGGTTTCCGGCGGCTTTTCCCTGCAATTCGGTGACCCTGTGGTGTTTGCTGAATACACCGCAGGGTCACCGAAATGGGATCCGCAAAAGGAACCGAATTGAAGAGAACGAAAAGTCACCGAACGTGCGCTGACTTTTCGATTCTCTTTGAATAATCCTTTGTAGACTGAAAATGTGTAAATGTCAGCCTTATTCTCCCTGGGCTGAGGGGAAATTAATCCTGGAATGGCTTTAAATATAATCTCATAATATCATAGAACAAAGTGCAGATTAAATAATGTAGCAGGAAGGGCTTCCTTTTTGTAGTCACAGTCGCCCCCCCCCCCACCTGTTGCCCAGGTAGCCGACATGAAAGACTTGCTAGCCCTCAATCACTCCCAGACTGGGGGGGGCAGCCCAATCAGCAGACCAGCTGCACCCACCCATTAGCACCTCATTGCCAAGTTCTTCAGACAGTATTTCAGAAAACACACACACACACACACCTCCTGTAACAAAGTAAACACACACACACCTCCTGTAACAAAGTAAACACACACACACACCTCCTGTAACAAAGTAAACACACACACCTCCTGTAACAAAGTAAACACACACCACACCTCCTGTAACAAAGTAAACACACACCTCCTGTAACAAAGTAAACACACACACACACCTCCTGTAACAAAGTAAACACACACACACCTCCTGTAACAAAGTAAACACACACACACCTCCTCCTGTAACAAAGTAAACACACACACACCTCCTGTAACAAAGTAAACACACACACACACCTCCTGTAACAAAGTAAAACACACACACACCTCCTGTAACAAAGTAAACACACACACACCTCCTGTAACAAAGTAAAACACACACCTCCTGTAACAAAGTAAACACACACACACCTCCTGTAACAAAGTAAACACACACCTCCTGTAACAAAGTAAACACACACACACACCTCCTGTAACAAAGTAAACACACACACCTCCTGTAACAAAGTAAACACACACACACCTCCTGTAACAAAGTAAACACACACACACACCTCCTGTAACAAAGTAAACACACACACACACCTCCTGTAACAAAGTAAACACACACACACACCTCCTGTAACAA
Source organism: Leptobrachium leishanense (assembly GCA_009667805.1). Lineage (NCBI taxonomy): Eukaryota > Metazoa > Chordata > Amphibia > Anura > Megophryidae > Leptobrachium > Leptobrachium leishanense. The sequence continues at coordinate 383,651,557 of CM019065.1, read as the reverse complement.
AGTAAACACACACACACCTCCTGTAACAAAGTAAAGACACACACACCTCCTGTAACAAAGTAAACACACACACACCTCCTGTAACAAAGTAAACACACACACACACCTCCTGTAACAAAGTAAACACACACACACACCTCCTGTAACAAAGTAAACACACACACACCTCCTGTAACAAAGTAAACACACACACACACCTCCTGTAACAAAGTAAAACACACACACACACCTCCTGTAACAAAGTAAACACACACACACACCTCCTGTAACAAAGTAAACACACACACACCTCCTGTAACAAAGTAAACACACACACACACCTCCTGTAACAAAGTAACACACACACACACCTCCTGTAACAAAGTAAACACACGAACACCTCCTGTAACAAAGTAAACACACACACACCTCCTGTAACAAAGTAAACACACACACACCTCCTGTAACAAAGTAAACACACACACCTCCTGTAACAAAGTAAACACACACACACACCTCCTGTAACAAAGTAAACACACACACACACCTCCTGTAACAAAGTAAACACACACACACACCTCCTGTAACAAAGTAAACACACACACCTCCTGTAACAAAGTAAACACACACACACCTCCTGTAACAAAGTAAACACACACACACACCTCCTGTAACAAAGTAAACACACACACACACCTCCTGTAACAAAGTAAACACACACGAACACCTCCTGTAACAAAGTAAAGACACACACACCTCCTGTAACAAAGTAAAACACACACACACCTCCTGTAACAAAGTAAACACACACACCTCCTGTAACAAAGTAAACACACACACACACCTCCTGTAACAAAGTAAACACACACACACCTCCTGTAACAAAGTAAACACACACACACCTCCTGTAACAAAGTAAACACACACACCTCCTGTAACAAAGTAAACACACACACACACTCCTGTAACAAAGTAAACACACACACCTCCTGTAACAAAGTAACACACACACACACCTCCTGTAACAAAGTAAACACACACACACCTCCTGTAACAAAGTAAACACACACACACACCTCCTGTAACAAAGTAAACACACACACACACCTCCTGTAACAAAGTAAACACACACACACACCTCCTGTAACAAAGTAAACACACACACACCTCCTGTAACAAAGTAAACACACACACACACACCTCCTGTAACAAAGTAAACACACACCTCCTGTAACAAAGTAAAGACACACACACCTCCTGTAACAAAGTAAAGACACACACACCTCCTGTAACAAAGTAAACACACACACACCTCCTGTAACAAAGTAAACACACACACACCTCCTGTAACAAAGTAAAGACACACACACCTCCTGTAACAAAGTAAACACACACACACCTCCTGTAACAAAGTAAACACACACACACACCTCCTGTAACAATGTAAACACACACACACACCTCCTGTAACAAAGTAAACACACACACCTCCTGTAACACAGTAAACACACACACACACCTCCTGTAACAAAGTAAAGACACACACACCTCCTGTAACAAAGTAAACACACACACACACACCTCCTGTAACAAAGTAAACAAACACACACACCTCCTGTAACAAAGTAAACACACACACACACCTCCTGTAACAAAGTAAACACACACACACACACCTCCTGTAACAAAGTAAAGACACACACACCTCCTGTAACAAAGTAAACACACACACACACCTCCTGTAACAAAGTAAACACACACACACACCTCCTGTAACAATGTAAACACACACACACCTCCTGTAACAAAGTAAAGACACACACACCTCCTGTAACAAAGTAAACACACACACACCTCCTGTAACAAAGTAAACACACACACACACCTCCTGTAACAATGTAAACACACACACACACCTCCTGTAACAAAGTAAACACACACACCTCCTGTAACACAGTAAACACACACACACACCTCCTGTAACAAAGTAAAGACACACACACACCTCCTGTAACAAAGTAAACACACACACACACACCTCCTGTAACAAAGTAAACAAACACACACACCTCCTGTAACAAAGTAAACAACACACACACACCTCCTGTAACAAAGTAAACACACACACACACCTCCTGTAACAAAGTAAACACACACACACACCTCCTGTAACAAAGTAAACACACACACACTCCTGTAACAAAGTAAACACACACACACCTCCTGTAACAAAGTAAACACACACACACCTCCTGTAACAAAGTAAACACACACACACACCTCCTGTAACAAAGTAAACACACACACACACCTCCTGTAACAAAGTAAACACACACACACCTCCTGTAACAAAGTAAACACACACACACACCTCCTGTAACAAAGTAAACACACACACACCTCCTGTAACAAAGTAAACACACACACACACCTCCTGTAACAAAGTAAACACACACACACCTCCTGTAACAAAGTAAACACACACACACACCTCCTGTAACAAAGTAAACACACACACACACCTCCTGTAACAAAGTAAACACACACACCTCCTGTAACAAAGTAAACACACACACACCACACACACACACCTCCTGTAACAAAGTAAACACACACCTCCTATAACAAAGTAAAGACACACACACATCCTGTAACAAAGTAAACACACACACACACACCTCCTGTAACAAAGTAAACACACACACACACCTCCTGTAACAAAGTAAACACACACACACACCTCCTGTAACAAAGTAAACACACACACACCTCCTGTAACAAAGTAAACACACACACACCTCCTGTAACAAAGTAACACACACACACCTCCTGTAACAAAGTAAACACACACACACCTCCTGTAACAAAGTAAACACACATACCTCCTGTAACAAAGTAAACACACACACCTCCTGTAACAAAGTAAACACACATACACCTCCTGTAACAAGTAAAAAGACACACACACACACCTCCTGTAACAAAGTAAACACACACACCTCCTGTAACAAAGTAAACACACACACACCTCCTGTAACAAAGTAAACACACACACACACCTCCTGTAACAAAGTAAAGACACACACACCTCCTGTAACAAAGTAAACACACACACCTCCTATAACAAAGTAAACACACACACACACCTCCTGTAACAAAGTAAACACACACACACACCTCCTGTAACAAAGTAAAGACACACACACCTCCTGTAACAAAGTAAACACACACACACCTCCTGTAACAAAGTAAACACACACACACCTCCTATAACAAAGTAAACACACACACACACCTCCTGTAACAAAGTAAACACACACACACACACACCTCCTGTAACAAAGTAAAGACACACACACCTCCTGTAACAAAGTAAAGACACACACACCTCCTGTAACAAAGTAAACACACACACACCTCCTGTAACAAAGTAAACACACACACACACCTCCTGTAACAAAGTAAACACACACACACACCTCCTGTAACAAAGTAAACACACACACACACCTCCTGTAACAAAGTAAACACACACCTCCTGTAACAAAGTAAACACACACACACCTCCTGTAACAAAGTAAACACACACACACCTCCTGTAACAAAGTAAACACACACACACCTCCTGTAACAAAGTAAACACACACACACACCTCCTGTAACAAAGTAAAGACACACACACCTCCTGTAACAAAATAAAGACACACACACCTCCTGTAACAAAGTAAACACACACACACACCTCCTGTAACAAAGTAACACACACACACACCTCCTGTAACAAAGTAAACACACACACACACCTCCTGTAACAAAGTAAACACACACACACACCTCCTGTAACAAAGTAAACACACACACACCTCCTGTAACAAAGTAAACACACACACACACCTCCTGTAACAAAGTAAAGACACACACACACCTCCTGTAACAAAGTAAAGACACACACACACCTCCTGTAACAAAGTAAACACACACACACACCTCCTGTAACAAAGTAAACACACACACACCTCCTGTAACAAAGTAAACACACACACACACCTCCTGTAACAAAGTAAACACACACACACCTCCTGTAACAAAGTAAACACACACACACACCTCCTGTAACAAAGTAAACACACACACACACCTCCTGTAACAAAGTAAAGACACACACACCTCCTGTAACAAAGTAAACACACACACACACCTCCTGTAACAAAGTAAACACACACACACACCTCCTGTAACAAAGTAAAGACACACACACACCTCCTGTAACAAAGTAAACACACACACACACCTCCTGTAACAAAGTAACACACACACACACCTCCTGTAACAAAGTAAACACACACACACACCTCCTGTAACAAAGTAAACACACACACACCTCCTGTAACAAAGTAACACACACACACACCTCCTGTAACAAAGTAAACACACACACACACCTCCTGTAACAAAGTAAAGACACACACACCTCCTGTAACAAAGTAAACACACACACACCTCCTGTAACAAAGTAAACACACACACACACCTCCTGTAACAAAGTAAACACACACACACACCTCCTGTAACAAAGTGAAGTAACTGTGCCATCCTGTGAAATAAATCCGCAGCGTGCGTTCACCTGGCGGTCTGGCGGTCCATCCTCTGCCCTTGGAGCTGGCAGTGCGGCTATTTTTTTGTGGACTTGCATGTTTTTCAAATTGTGTGTGGTTGCAATTGTGTTTGAAACCTATAAGGGGTTAATCGGGTACCGCCAGTGTGTGTCGAAGTTGCAAACATGGGTGAAAATGAAAATCACCAGTGTTGCAACGTTATGTTCTATTCACTAAGCCCCGAACTTGCCAATGAGTTGCACTTAACGGTGAATTCAGGGGCGTACTGACAACTAATGGGGCCCCCGGGCAATAGGAGGTCATGGGGCCCCCTTGTTCTTCACCCACAGGAGGCCACACCCATAAAAAACCCACCCCCTACAACGCAACACCCACATGTACATTATTATGCTAAAGAATTCATTTCTGAACTCCTCAAACTAACCTTTTTGAAAATCCACTTGGACCCAGCAGCGAATTGTGCCCCCCCTCCATACTTACAGCAGCCATCACCCACTCATTGCAACCAAGGCTACACCCCGGCACAGAAAGTCCCTGTGGAAGATGTGGGAAACTGCCGATCACTTTAACAGATACTGTACAATCCTGACACACTGCACATTACAGAGCTCCACAGCAAAAAAACTCACAGTAATGTGCAGTGTGTATGAGCGCATCACAGAGCTCCACAGCAATAAAACTCACAGTAATGTGCAGTGTGTATGAGTGTAATACAGAGCTGCACAGCAAGAAACCTCGCAGTAATGTGCAGTGTGTATGAGCGCATCACAGAGCTCCACAGCAATAAAACTCACAGTAATGTGCAGTGTGTATGAGCGCATCACAGAGCTCCACAGCAATAAAACTCACAGTAATGTGCAGTGTGTATGAGTGTAATACAGAGCTGCACAGCAAGAAACCTCGCAGTAATGTGCAGTGTGTATGAGCGCATCACAGAGCTCCACAGCAATAAAACTCACAGTAATGTGCAGAGTGTATGAGTGTAATACAGAGCTGCACAGCAAGAAACCTCACAGTAATGTGCAGTGTGTATGAGCGCATCACAGAGCTCCACAGCAATAAAACTCCCAGTAATGTGCAGTGTGTATGAGCGCATCACAGAATCCACAGCAATAAAACAGCTTCTGTTTGACAGGTTTAAATAGGTGAATCCCACAGGAATCAATGTAAATTTAAATTTTTTTTTTTTTTTTTTTAAATAAGCTTTAAAAAAAAATTCCGCTAAAAGCCTTTTAATTACACCATTTTCTATTTTTGGTATTTTTTAGACGGAATTTTTGTTTCCCAATTTTTTTAATAGGTGTTTTTTTTAAAAAAAATTCTGTCACGGACCTTGTTATTATTTTTTTAAAGGACCTTTTTTTTATTTTTTAGACACATTTTAATGCATTTTTATTGGATTAAACACTTATTAGGAGGATAGGAGAGTTCCGTTTTTTTATATTTTGCAGACTTTTTCATGAGGCTTCAGTCACTCCATCTTCGACGCACTACGGTGACCCTGCGGTGAATAGTGACTTCCCCATCATTTCGGTGAAATGGAATCGCCGAAGTGCACTGAATTTTGATGAAATTTCAGTGCTTTGTGAATAACCCCTTTTGAAGCACGTTGGCATTACTCAAAATGTTTTTTGGATGGTGGACACCTCGGTGACATTGTATGGAGCAGCCTGGACCACTCACCAGCCTCTCTGCGTCACCAGAGATGTTCACTGTGTGCCTGCGTCACTGCTGGAAATCTAGGTGTGTGTTCACAGGCAGTGGTGTCACTAGGGTTGGTGTCACCCGGGGCGGGCCGCCCCCCCGGCCCCCCCTTGTGATGCCACTGTTCACAGGTTTCCGTTGTTTACTGCTGAGCCCTTTGATTTTTGGAAGCTCTAGAGCAGGGTCCTTCCCTCCTGTTTAGTGTGTGTAACGTGTATGTATATTTGTTTTTCTGTCTCTCCCATTGTACAACGCTAAGGCAACTGTTGGCACTTAATAAATGCCAGGTATTCCCACACAGACTGTACGTACACAGCATTCACTTCCCAAAGAACCGGACTCAATGGGGTCTATTCACAAAGCACCAATATTTGCATTTTGACTCTATCCGTCCATTTCAACAAAACCACATTCACTGCTCACCGAATGTTCACTAAAAATGGAGTTGCCGAAGCAGTTATTGGATGTTGGCTAAAAGTGCCGAATTGCCTTGGCAAATTCCACCAAAGTAAAAAAAAAAAAAAAGGAACTGGCCTACTAGGAGGAAAAATCAGTAAAAATGTGGAAATTTTTTGTAAATAAAGTCTTTTAAAAAATAATTAAAAAAACACAGAAAGGGCCTTTTTTTTTCTTTGAGAAAGGATTTTACCAGGAAGGATACATTGAGATTTCTCTCGTTTTCAAGTATGTCCTGGGTGGCGAGTATGTACCGTTAGGTGTCTTGCCCAAAGACACTTACTGGAGAGGTGCTCTGGCTGGGATTGAACCCATGTCTCCACAGGCTCTCTCCACGCAGAGCAGTGATGTTAGCTCTACTCCACGAAGAAGAAAAAAAGGGGTTTTGCAAAAAATAAAACCTTGGAAGGTGAGAAGAACAGGGCAGAGGAACCCTGGAAGGTGAGAAGAACAGGGCAGAGGAACCTTGGAAGGTGAGACGAACAGGGCAGAGGAACCTTTGAAGGTGAGACGAACAGGGCAGAGGAACCTTGGTAAGTGAGAAGAACAGGGCAGAGGAACCTTGGAAGGTGAGATGAACAGGGCAGAGGAACCTTGGAAGGTGAGAAGAACAGGGCAGAGGAACCTTGGAAGGTGAGAAGAACAGGGCAGAGGAACCCTTTTAGGTGAGAAGAACAGGACAGAGGAACCTTGGAAGATGAGAAGAACAGGGCAGAGGAACCTGAAAGGTGAGACGAACAGGGCAGAGGAACCTTGGAAGGTGAGATGAACAGGGCAGAGGAACCTTGGAAGGTGAGAAGAACAGGGCAGAGGAACCTTGGAAGGTGAGAAGAACAGGGCAGAGGAACCCTTTTAGGTGAGAAGACAGGACAGAGGAACCTTGGAAGGAATAGAGAGAAGAACAGAAGAACAGGGCAGAGAACCTGAAAGGTGAGACGAACAGGGCAGAGAAACCTTGGAAGGTGAGATGAACAGGGCAGAGGAACCTTGGAAGGTGAGAAGAACAGGGCAGAGGAACCTTGGAAGTGAGAGAAAGAACAGGGCAGAGGAACCCTTTTAGGTGAGAAGAACAGGACAGAGGAACCTTGGAAGATGAGAAGAACAGGGCAGAGGAACCTGAAAGGTGAGACGAACAGGCAGAGAACCTTGGAAGGTGAGATGAACAGGCAGAGGAGGAATAACAGATCTGAGAGGGTTGTGGCCTCTCAAAATGCTCCATTCCAGGTCCATGAAGCTGTCATTCCATCGAGGTTCATAAAGACAGCACAGCTAAAAGTAAGAGCAACATGTCGTCATTATTCCCCCAGTAAACCGTTAAACGTCTTTTCTTTTCACTATAAAATGCCGTAAAAGTAACAGAATATTATTACGTTTAGGACAAAATCTCTGATACTTTTGGAGAAAATAAATAATCTCGGTAACATTTACAGCGAAGAAAAATATTACAAAATAAACGTTAAACGTCGTAAATCATGAATTCTATCCACGGAGCTTAACCTGCGCAATGGCTCGTGTTTCCACGTCTTCACTCTCTGCGAGTCGTTTATTCGGCAAATCGAGTCATTTCTCCAATGACTCAAACTAATAAATGACATTTTTGCGTCTCCGAGCCGACTGAACGAAAATAACGCTGAACCTGACGCCCGTGACATGAGGTGACAGCGAGGCGCTCCCATGTCACTCAGAAACGACAGCCACCCTCTGCTCGGCGTAATTACAGGGCGTCTGCCCGCGACAGCATTTATTTATGTATGTTAGAAAAAAAACCTCCTGAAAATCAATCAATAGCGCGTAAAGGTTATTTATACATTGTGTCTTATTATGTTACTTTTGCGCTGCATTATTATTTACATATATTTCTTTAATTCTGATGATTCCACACACAGGACACTACATCGAACGCAGAGTAACACTGTATCTACTGCACATTATTAAAAAAAAAAAATATATATATGGACTCTATTAAATTCATTGCGCAAAAGAGGACGCGCAGTGCTATTTTTTTGCGCGAAGCGTTAAACGTTAACGCACGAAAATCACCGCTGGAATTACATTCCTCGCGCATTTTTTCATCCGATGATAAATTGCGCTCGTAAAACCGACGAGCAAAAATGCGCGCAAAGTACAGAAATCAGTGAGCGCAATGTAATTTTTAACGCAAGTCCGTCATTTTTGTGCGGACTGCGCACAACAGACGTACGATCTGACAGAAGACAAGGTAGTGGTTGTCATTTTTGACGGATCTAGTAAAAAAACGTGCGCATGACGTTCTCCGTTGTGAATCCGCAGTTTGGCGCGGTCAGGTTGTTAGAATTTGCCGTCACCACCGGCTTTTCAAAGACGTTAAAATTATCCGCGCAAACGTCGTCCGTTAAATTTTGCGCTAAGATTGTAATACCATGCGCGCACCAGCGCACAAACGCATTTGCGCTCACAATGTTAAGTATAGGATGCGCACACTAAATTGCGCTCGCAAAGGGTTCGCGCAGGGTCACTCGCGTTAGACGTTAACGCGCATTTTGTACGCGAACGTCGTAATACGACGTTCAGCGCAAAGGGTTTTTCCCCTCGCGTTAATGCGTTTTTGTGCGCGCGTTAACGTTTGCGCGAAGAATTTAATAGAGCCCTATATATATACACTGCCCGGCCAAAAAAAGTCACACGCTGTAATATGTGGTTGTGTCACCTTCTGCTGTGATTGCGTCACGCATTCGCCGCGGCATCGTGTCGATAAGCTCATGCGATGTCACAGCATTTATTTCCGTCCAGAGTGGCATTAATTTGTGGCCAAGATCTTGTGTTGATGATGGGAGAGTCGCAGCGCTGCGTAAAGTCTTCTCCAGCTCATTATCCCAAAGATTAACCTCAATGGGGTTAAGGTCTGGACTGTGCGGTGGTCAATCCATGTGTGAAAATGATGTCTCGTGCTCCCTGAACCACTCTCGCACAATTTGAGCCCGATGAATCCTGGCATTGCCATCTTGGAATATGCCCGCTGTGCCATCAGGGGAGAAAAAACCCATTGATGGAAAAACCTGCTCATTCAGTATATTCAGGGAGTCACATGACCTCATTTATTGGGCACATAACGCTGCTGAACCTAAACCTGACCAGCTGAAGCCACCCCAGATCATAACGTGCTCGTACGGAAGGGGGGTGACTTTTTTTTTGGCCGAGCAGTGTATATTTATATAGTACCAAAAATATATATAAATATATAGTCAGTGGACGCGCACACAAGGTCATGTGACGTCAGTTTGTTCATCTTTATTTAATCACAGAAATTTGACGTTTCAGACGTCGCTGGGACTTTTTTTAAGACATAATAGTATAAAATCGAAATATGTATCTTTTGTCGTTTAGATTCCATTAACGGTTTGAGGTGAGACGATACTTTTTCAACTTTTTTAAAAAAAAATGAAGACAATCGGGGTTATTCATAGAGATCCGAATTGGGGCCAAAAGGTAACCGAATGCTTAATTTCAGCGTATAGTTACCTTTCTTGGCCATTCGGCTATTCAGAGAGCAGGCAATTCGCCAAATCCTGGCGAATTGCCTGCACATTCGGTGCCTGTTCGGTGCCTGTTCAAGGGCAGTGAAATCCCCATAGAGAAGCAATGCTTCAGCTATTCAGAGAACACAAACCAGCAGTGAAAGGTTCCCGAAATGCCCTGCCATTCAGTGGTTTCATTCGCAGGTTTATTCAGGCAAATCCCATAGGCTTCAATGTTAAAAATATTCCCGTTTTAATTCAATATCTAATAAACCGTTTATTATAAAATTCTGCAGTAAAGAGTCTCTTTACTTATAGATTTTTTAGGATCTTTTGGGCATTTTTTTTGGATTTTTTTTCTGTAAAAAAATATTTCTGTTTTTTTTTAAAGCGTTTTCTTTTTTCTGTAACAGCCCTTTTTATTATCACTCATTGGATCTTATATGTAAATTTCGGACATTATCGCTCAGTAGTTTCTTTACAAACAGCGTTTCACTTTTCAAACATTCAAGCGTACTGTTTTTTTTTCACTCAATTCGTCTGCGGTGTCGGGTTTTCACGGCGGCTGCTCTGCGCTGTGATCGGCTCCTGCTCGGGTTTCTCCGGCGTGTTCGGCAGGGTTAATCCAGATGTTTTTGCGGGTTTCGATGAGCGTTCGCCGGGTTTTGCGGTGAGTGTTCGTCTGGTTTGCGGCGACTTTTCCCTGTAATACGACGGCCCTGTGGTGCTTGCTGAATACACCGCAGGGTCGCCGAAATGGGATCGCCAAATCGCACCGAATTGAAGAGAACGAAAAGTCACCGAACGTGCTGTGACTTTTCGATTCTCTTTGAATAACCCTTTATAGTTTTCCAATTCACTTTTTAATTAATTAATAAGAATCAGTGCTGCCTCGTCATCAAATAGTCTGATTAAAAATGAAATATTCTATGTATACGTACGCGGAAAGGTCCAAAAGTAAAGTCAAAGTCAATGAAATGATGTGTGCTCGATCCCCTCCGCCAAAGAAAGTTTGTTTATTCAGCATTTCTCAACATAATCACCAGTAATCTCCGTGCACTTTTTTTAAGTGTGCCCCCACTTCTCAAAACACCCCCCAAAATCATCTTTTGTAGCCATCTGCTCTTCTACAGCTCGAATGGCGTCGTCACGCGCGGCGGCTCTTTCCTCTCAGCTCCAGCGGTCTGGTTCATTCTTTGTCCAACCAACGCGGAAGCCAGCGGGCGCTTCTTGGTGAAGTCCAACTCGTCGTGAAGAATCCTCTTCATGCTTGTTTTTGGATTGCTGAACTTTTCCACCAGCTTTCTGAGAAGGTTCCTGATCCAGACATCTCTTCACCGTGGCCACCGTGTTCTCACCGGCGGACGTACAGGGGACGTCCCTCTCTTGGTTCATCACAGTCATCAAAATGTCCAGACTTGAATCTGATAAACCACTTGTGGACCTTCTGGAGACATACAGGGTTATCCAAGAGATCCGAATTGCTTGAGAAAGGTAACCGAACGCTGAAAATCAGCGTTCGGTTACCTTTCCTGGCCATTCGGCTATCCAGAGAGCAGGCAATTCGCCAAATCCTGGCGAATTGCCTGAACATACGGTGCCTGTTCGGTGCCTGTTCGAGGGCAGTGAAATCCCCATGAAAAAGCACTGCTTCGGCTATTCAGAGAACACAAACCAGCAGTGAAAGGTTCCCCTAATGCCCTGCCATTCGGTGGTTTAATTCGGCAAATTTATTCAGGAGAATCCCATAGGCTTCAATGTTAAAAATATTCCCGTTTTAATTCAATATCTAATAAACCGTTCATTATAAAATTCTGCAGTAAAGAGTCTCTTTATTTATAGAATTTTTAGGATACTTTAAGCATTTTTCAGATTTTTTTTTTTTTTTTTAAAAGTCCGATTTTTTTTTAGATTTTTTTCAGTTTACTTATTTTTTTTTGTAACAGCCCTCTTTATTATCATTCCCTGGACCTCCTGTGAAAATTTCAGACATTTTCGCTCAGTAGTTTCTTTGCAAACAGCGTTTCATTTTCCCAGATTCATACAAATGGTTTTGCTAATTTATTCACTGCCTCCTCTACGTCACAGCTGCTTCGGCTCTGTGTGATTCGGCTCATGTTCGGCTCCTGTTCGGCTTCTTCAAAGGTTAATCCAGATGTTTTTGCTTGTTTTCAGCATGCATTCGGTTAGTTTTCGTCAGGTTTTCGGCAGCTTTTCCCTGCAATTCGGGGACCCTGTGCTGTTTGCTGAATACACCGCAGGGTCACCGAAATGCAATCGGCAAAAGGAACCGAATTGAAGAGAACGAAAAGTCACCGAACGTGCGGTGACTTTTCGAATCTCTTTGGATAACCCTGTTGGTCTTTATCACCAAGATGGGTTTTGAGATCTTCAAAGCTCTGTTTCAGTAGATAACGATGGTCAGTTTTCAGAGAATTTCAGTTCTACGCGCCGACCGCTGCCACTTTTTGAGACGCCGCACGTCGCCACGATCATCTGTGGGGACATCAGTGTTTTTCCAAGTAGGGAAGGATTAGGCTTTGTTTGGGAAAAAAAATATATTACCGTTATTTCATTGATTTTAACTTTATCAGGGTTATTCAGAGAGAGGTGAAAGTCAGGAGAAGTGAAAATTCTAGGTCAAAATAGCCGATTTGGAAAGAGAAATAAATTATATAAAACTATAAAGTCTAAAATATATAATATATATATAAATTATAAAATAATATATTTTGACCTACAGGGTTATTCAGAGAGCGGTGAAAAGCAGGAGAATGACTGGAGAATGGAAAATTCTAGATCAAAATCGCCGATTTGGAAAGTGAGATAAATGGGAGAATTTTTCAGAGACGCCCGTGCCACGCAAAGACGCACGCCCCATCAAATCAGGCAATTAGTTGTAATGCGCATGCGCGGCCCCATACGTGACAACACTCATGGTGTGCTGTGTACTGTTGTCATGGAAACCGCCTCCATAAATGTAGCTAGGCGTCTCTCTGTTCACTTTTTACCCGTCAAAAAGTGAGCAGAGAGACTCCTAGCTGTGTTCAGAGGTGGTTTCCATGACAACAGTACACAGCACACCATGAGTGTTGTCACGTATGGGGCCGCGCATGCGCAGTTCAGCCTAATGCCTGATTTGGGCCAGCGGGGGACACGCATTTCGGCCTATTGCCTGTTTGATTGGGCAGACGTGTGTCTTTGCGTGGCATGCGCGTCTCCGAGGGGGTCAGAGGTACGTGTGCGCATGCTGGGAGTGATGTATCGTGTCTGTTGCAAGCCATCGCCTGATCGCGTTGAGGTGCAGGCGCGCATGCGCGTTGAGACGGAGGTGACGCACATTGCCTGCTTTTTCAGAACACCGGCCACTCGGTCCACCTCGGCTTTCGCTGATTGCCCTGGCCAATACCGGGGAGCAGAAAATGACGGACACAGACTCACAGAATTAGGTAATCATCTCTGCACGCAGCTTAGAGCTTGCTCATATCTTTTATTGGAATCTCAGACGGGAGTCGTTACGTAAGAGGAACCCAGGAATGTCATGCGTCATAATGTGACCTCCACACATTAGGCTCCACACAAGCGGGATTCAGTCTGTAGGGCGGCAACGTATTTCTAAACATCTCCTGAACATTCATTCCAGAGCCTTCTGATACAATTAAAGGGCTCTATTACACCCTTAACGCTAACGGTAGCGCTCACCTGCGCGAGCACTACCGTTAGCTGCGGTATTTACTGCATATTACAATCCAAACGCAAACGGGTTAAAAAACCTGTTTGCGTTTGGTATCTTGCGCTCCTCTGCGTGAGGTTACTGCACTTTGTGCTCCCTATACTTAACATGGGGAGTGCAAAGTGTTAATCAGCGCTGGATTACAAAGTCCCAGCGCTGATTAACGCCTAATGACCTAGAATTTTCACTTCTCCAAAAGTTCTCCAGGGTTTCACCTTTCTCTGAATAACCCTGTTACTGTGTGGTGAAAGAGGTTGGAAAGGAGGGGATTATAAATAAATAATAAACAAGGGAGAGGGAGGGAGAGAAAAAGAAAGGGAGGGAGGGAGATAGAAATAGAAAAGAAATAGAAAGAGAGAGAGAGAGAAAAGAAACAAAGAAACAGAGAAAGAGAGAGAAAAAAAGAGGAAAAAAGAAAGAAAGAAAGACAAAGAAAGTGAGAGAAAGAGAAAAAGAAACAGAGAGAAAGAAAGAGGAAAAGGAGAAAAAAAGAAACAGAGAAAGAGAGAAAAAGAAACAGAAAGATAAAAAAAGAGAGAAAGATAAAAAAAGAGAGAAAGAAAAAGAGAGAAGAAACAGAAAGACAAAGAAAGACAGAGTAAAAAGAGAGAGAAAAATAAAATAGAAAAAAGAGAGACAGAGAAAAAAGAAAGAGAGAAAGAGAGAAACAGAAAGAGAAAAAAAAGAGAAAGATAAAAAAGAAACAGAGAGAAAGAAAGAGAAAGGAAACAAATAGAGGAGGAAAAGAAAGAGAGAAAGGAAAAGAAGAAAAAGAAACAGAGAAAGAGAGAAAGAAACAGAGAGAGAAAAGAAACAGAGAAAGAAAGAGAACTAGAAACAGGAAGAGAGAAAAAAAGAAAGAAAGCGAGAGAAAGAGAAAAAGGAAAAAGAGAAAGCCAGAAAAATAAGAGAAAAAGAAAATCAGAAAGAGAAAGAAGAGAAGAGAAAAAAGAAACAGAGAAAGAAAGCAAGAGAAAGAGAAAATAGAATCAGAAAGAGAAAGAAAGCAGAGAAAAGAGAAAAAAGAATCAGAAAGAGAAAGAAAGCAAGAGAGAGAAGAAAAAGAATCAGAAAGAGAAAGAAAGCAGAGAGAGAAAGAGAAAAAAGAATCAGAAAGAGAAAGAAGCAAGAGAGAGAAAGAGAAAAGAATCAGAAAGAGAAAGAAAGCAAAGAAAAAAGAAGATCAGAAAGTGAAAGAAAGCAAGAGAAAGAGAAAAGAATCAGAAAGAGAAAGAAGCAAGAGAGAGAAGAGAAAAAGAATCAGAAAGAGAAAGAAAGCAAGAGAGAGAAAAAAAGAATCAGAAAGAGAAAGAAAGCAAGAGAGAGAAAGAGAAAAAAGAATCAGAAAGAGAAAGAAAGCAAGAGAGAGAAAGAGAAAAAAGAATCAGAAAGAGAAAGAAAGCAAGAGAGAGAAAGAGAAAAAAGAATCAGAAAGAGAAAGAAAGCAAGAGAGAGAAAGAGAAAAAAGAATCAGAAAGAGAAAGAAAGCAAGAGAGAGAAAGAGAAAAAAGAATCAGAAAGAGAAAGAAAGCAAAAGAAAAAAGAATCAGAAAGTGAAAGAAAGCAAGAGAAAGAGAAAAAGAATCAGAAAGAGAAAGAAAGCAAGAGAGAGAAAGAGAAAATAGAATCAGAAAGAGAAAGAAAGCAAAAGAAAAAAGAATCAGAAAGTGAAAGAAAGCAAGAGAAAGAGAAAAAGAATCAGAAAGAGAAAGAAAGCAAGAGAGAGAAAGAGAAAAAAGAATCAGAAAGAGAAAGAAAGCAAGAGAGAGAAAGAGAAAAAAGAATCAGAAAGAGAAAGAAAGCAAGAGAGAGAAAGAGAAAATAGAATCAGAAAGAGAAAGAAAGCAAGAGAGAGAAAGAAAAAAGAATCAGAAAGAGAAAGAAAGTAAAGAGAGAGAAAGAGAAAAAAGAATCAGAAAGAGAAAGAAAGCAAGAGAGAAAAAGAAAAAAGAATCAGAAAGAGAAAGAAAGCAAGAGAGAGAAAGAGAAAAAAGAATCAGAAAGAGAAAGAAAGCAAGAGAGAGAAAGAGAAAAAGAATCAGAAAGAGAAAAAAGCAAAGAGAGAGAGAAAAAAAGAATCAGAAAGAGAAAGAAAGCAAGAGAGAGAAAGAGAAAAAAGAATCAGAAGAGAAAGAAAGCAAGAGAGAGAAAGAGAAAATAGAATCAGAAAGAGAAAGAAAAGCAAAAGAAAAAAGAATCAAAGTGAAAAAAAGCAAGAGAAGAGAAAAAGAATCAGAAAGAAAGAAAGCAAGAGAGAGAAAGAGAAAAAAGAATCAGAAAGAGAAAGAAAGCAAGAGAAGAAAGAGAAAATAGAATCAGAAAGAGAAAAGAAAGCAAAAGAAAAAAGAATCAAAGTGAAAGAAAGCAAGAGAAGAGAAAAAAGAATCAGAAAGAGAAAGAAAGCAAGAGAGAAAGAGAAAAAAGAATCAGAAAGAAAGAAAGCAAGAGAGAGAAAGAGAAAAAAGAATCAGAAAGAGAAAGAAGCGAGAGAGAAAGAGAAAAAAGAATCAGAAAGAGAAAGAAAGCAAAAGAAAAAAGAATCAGAAAGTGAAAGAAAGCAAGAGAAAGAGAAAAAGAATCAGAAAGAGAAAGAAAGCAAGAGAGAGAAAGAGAAAAAAGAATCAGAAAGAGAAAGAAAGCAAGAGAGAAAAGAGAAAATAGAATCAAAAGAGAAAGAAAAGCAAAAGAAAAAAAATCAGAAAGTGAAAGAAAGCAAGAGAAAGAGAAAAGAATCAGAAAGAGAAAGAAAGCAAGAGAGAAAGAGAAAAAAGAATCAGAAAGAGAAAGAAAGCAAGAGAGAGAAAGAGAAAAAGAATCAGAAAGAGAAAGAAAGCAAGAGAGAGAAGGGAAAAAAGAATCAGAAAGAGAAAGAAAGCAAGAGAGAGAAAGAGAAAAAAGAATCAGAAAGAGAAAGAAAGCAAAAGAAAAAAGAATCAGAAAGTGAAAGAAAGCAAGAGAAAGAGAAAAAGAATCAGAAAGAGAAAGAAAGCAAGAGAGAGAAAGAGAAAATAGAATCAGAAAGAGAAAAGAAAGCAAAAGAAAAAGAATCAGAAAGTGAAAGAAAGCAAGAGAAAGAGAAAAAGAATCAGAAAGA
This sequence comes from Leptobrachium leishanense, assembly GCA_009667805.1. Taxonomy (NCBI): domain Eukaryota; kingdom Metazoa; phylum Chordata; class Amphibia; order Anura; family Megophryidae; genus Leptobrachium; species Leptobrachium leishanense. The sequence goes on along the minus strand of CM019065.1, from coordinate 383,634,481 downwards.
GAAAGAAAGCAAGAGAGAGAAAGAAAAAAAGAATCAGAAAGAAAGAAAGCAAGAGAGAGAAAGAGAAAAAGAATCAGAAAGAGAAAGAAAGCAAGAGAGAGAAGAGAATAGATCAGAAAAGAAAAGAAAGCAAGAGAGAAAAAAAAAGATCAAAAGAAAAGAAAGTGAGAGAGAAAGAGAAAAAAGAATCAAAAGAGAAAGAAAGCAAGAGAGAGAAAGAAAAAAAGAATCAAAAGAGAAAGAAAGCAAGAGAGAGAAAGAGAAAAAAAGAATCAGAAAGAGAAAGAAAGCAAAGAGAGAGAAAGAGAAAAAGAATCAGAAAGAGAAAGAAGCAAGAGAGAGAAGAGAAAAAAGAATCAGAAAGAGAAAGAAAGCAAGAGAGAGAAAGAGAAAAAAGAATCAGAAGAGAAGAAAGCAAGAGAGAAAAGAGAAAATAGAATCAGAAAGAAAAGAAAGCAAAAGAAAAAAGAATCAGAAAGTGAAAGAAAGCAAGAGAAAGAGAAAAAAGAATCAGAAAGAGAAAGAAAGCAAGAGAAGAAAGAGAAATAGAATCAGAAAGAGAAAGAAAGCAAAAGAAAAAAGAATCAGAAAGTGAAAGAAAGCAAGAGAAAGAGAAAAAGAATCAGAAAGAGAAAGAAAGCAAGAAGAGAAAGAGAAAAAAGAATCAGAAAGAGAAAGAAAGCAAGAGAGAGAAAAGAAAAAAGAATCAGAAAGAGAAAGAAAGCAAAGAGAGAAAGAGAAAATAGAATCAGAAGAGAAAAAAGCAAAGAGAGAGAAAGAAAAAGAATCAGAAAGAAAGAAAGTGAGAGAGAAAGAGAAAAAAAATCAGAAAGAGAAAGAAAGCAAGAGAGAGAAAGAAAAAAAGAAACAGAAAGAGAAAGAAAGCAAGAGAGAGAAAGAGAAAAAGAATCAGAAAGAGAAAGAAAGCAAGAGAGAGAAAGAGAAAAAAGAATCAGAAAGAGAAAGAAAGCAAGAGAAGAAAGAGAAAAGATCAGAAAGAGAAAGAAAGCAAAGAGAGAGAAAGAAAAAGAATCAGAAAGAGAAAGAAAGCAAGAGAGAGAAAAAAATCAGAAAGAGAAAGAAAGCAAGAGAGAGAAAGAAAAAATAATCAGAAAGAGAAAGAAAGCAAGAGAGAAAAAAGAATCAGAAAGAGAAAGAAAGCAAGAGAGAGAAAGAAAAAAGAATCAGAAAGAGAAAGAAAGCGAGAGAGAAAGAAAAAAGAATCAGAAAGAGAAAGAAAGCGAGAGAGAAAGAGAAAAAAGAATCAGAAAGAGAAAGAAAGCAAGAGAGAGAAAGAAAAAAGAATCAGAAAGAGAAAGAAAGCAAGAGAGAAAGAGAAAAAAGAATCAGAAAGAGAAAGAAAGCAAGAGAGAGAAAGAGAAAAAAGAATCAGAAAGAGAGAGAAAGAAAAAAGAATCAGAAAGAGAAAGAAAGCAAGAGAGAAAGAGAAAAAAGAATCAGAAAGAGAGAGAAAGCATGAGAGAGAAAAAATCAGAAAGAGAAAGAAAGAATAAGAGGAATAATAGAGAGAGAAAGAAAGAAAGAATAAGAGAGAGAAAGAAAGAATAAGAGAAAGAAGAGAGAGAGAAAGATAGAAAGAATAAGAGAGAGAGAGAAAGAAAGAAAAGAATGAGAGAGAGAGAGAAAGAAAGAGAAAGAAAGAATGAGAGAGAGAGAGAAAGAAAGAAAGAATAAGAGAGAGAGAGAAAGAAAGAATAAGAGAGAGAAAGAAAGAGAGAGAAAGAAAGAATAAGAGAGAGAGAAAGAAAGAAAGAATAAGAGAGAAAGAAAGAATAAGAGAGAGAAAGAAAGAATAAGAGAGAGAAAGAAAGAATAAGAGAGAGAAAGAAAGAATAAGAGAGAGAGAGAGAAAAGGAAAGAGAAGAAAGAATAAGAGAGAGAGAGAAAGAAAGAAAGAATAAGAGAGAGAAAGAAAGAAAGAGAAAGAAAGAATAAGAGAGAGAGAAAGAAAGAAAGAATGAGAGAGAAAGAAAGAATAAGAGAGAGAGAGAAAGAAAGAGAAAGAAAGAATAAGAGAGAGAAAGAAAGAGAAAGAATAAGAGAGAGAGAGAAAGAAAGAATGAGAGAGAGAAAGAAAAAGAGAAAGAAAGAATGAGAGAGAGAAAGAAAGAAAGAATAAGAGAGAAAGAAAGAAAGAATAAGAGAGAGAGAGATAGAAAGAGAAAGAAAGAATAAGAGAGAGAAAGAAAGAATAAGAGAGAGAAAGAAAGAAAGAATAAGAGAGAGAGAAAGAAAGAGAAAGAAAGAATAAGAGAGAGAGAGAAGGAGAATAAGAAGAGAGAGAGAAAGAAAGAGAAAGAAAGAATAAGAGAGAGAGAGAAAGAAAGAATAAGAGAGAGAAAGAAAAAGAGAAAGAAAGAATAAGAGAGAGAAAGAAAAAGAGAAAGAAAGAATAAGAGAGAGAGAAAGAAAGAGAAAGAATAAGAGAGAGAGAGAAGGAAAGAATAAGAGAGAGAGAAAGAAAGAGAAAGAAAGAATAAGAGAGAAAGAAAGAAAGAATAAGAGAGAGAGAGATAGAAAGAGAAAGAAAGAATAAGAGAGAGAAAGAAAGAGAAAGAAAGAATAAGAGAGAGAAAGAAAGAAAGAAAGAAAGAATAAGAGAGAGAGAAAGAAAGAGAAAGAAAGAATAAGAGAGAGAGAGAAGGAAAGAATAAGAGAGAGAGAAAGAAAGAGAAAGAAAGAATAAGAGAGAGAGAGAAAGAAAGAGTAAGAGAGAGAAAGAAAAAGAGAAAGAAAGAATAAGAGAGAAAAAAAAAGAGAAAGAAAGAATAAGAGAGAGAGAAAGAAAGAGAAAGAATAAGAGAGAGAGAGAAGGAAAGAATAAGAGAGAGAGAAAGAAAGAGAAAGAAAGAATAAGAGAGAGAGAGAAAGAAAGAATAAGAGAGAGAAAGAAAAAGAGAAAGAAAGAATAAGAGAGAGAAAAAGAGAAAGAAAAAAAGAGAGAGAGAGAAAGAAAGAAGAGAGAGAGAGAAAGAAAAAGAGAGAGAGAAAGAACGAAAGAGAAAGAAAGAATAAGAGAGAGAAAGAAAGAATAAGAGAAAGAAAGAAGGAAAGAGAAAGAGAGAGAGAAACCCCAGAGGAAATTAAAATAAAAATAAAAAAAATAAAGCAAGGGAGGAAATTGGGAAATGGAGAGGGGACAGAGGGAAAGGTAGAAGAAGATAAAAAGGACAGCAAGAGAGAGAGAGGAGGGAAGAGAGAAGAGAGGAGAGAAGAGAGGAGGGAAGAGAGATGTAGAAGGAAAACTTGATAAAACTATGGATGATGCAAAATAAAATATCAACATGAAAATGCTTCTTCAATGTAAAAGCAATCAGGACAGGCGGGCGGACACAGGGTCTGGTCAATTTGCATCTGATCACAAGTAACAAATCAGAAAGTAAACTCTTTAAGGCTGCTGTCAGACGAGCGCAGTGTTCACGTCCGTGATTGCGCCTAAGGCTGGGTCAGACTAACGCATTTTTCACGTTGTCCGTGAAAATCGTTCGAAGAATGACGTATTTTTTCACGGAATACGCAATAGCGGTCAACGATGCGCAGTTTCATCCGTGATTTTGTACGATCATCAATAAAACACTTCTTGCATCTGGACGTTATTTGGCCGACATTAGCAGCGTCTGACATCTCCAATTCACGCACACACGCCGCTAGCGACGCAGCGCACTCTGTACGTCAGTACTAGTGGTTTAACGTTCTCGAAAAAATGCGTTCATTTTCCACTTGCGTTGCGCAGCCGCGACTTTTGCGACCGTTACATCGTATATTGGCCGTCAGCCCGGCATCTGCTGCTAGTGCGGCCGTGATTAGTGCGCCAGAACGCGCGTTCGCACTGCCTCAGTCTGACCCTAGCCTAAAAGTTACGTCCGTGATAGCATGAAAGAAAGTCCATTGAGCCTGCTTACACAAAGTACGTCCGCACTAACTGCGGACGCATGACGGACGGCTGCAACGGACGCAGGTTAGGCAAGAACGTAATTACTGCAGAACGGACGTGCAGAGTGCCACTCCATAACGTCTGCATAGCTTGTGTGTGAGTGATGGAGCATGGTCAGACGGACTGCATTTATACGTCCAGCATTTTGACGGACAGAATGTTTTTCATTTAATTTATTTTCCCTCCTACATTCTGTCAAAAATAACTTCAGTGAAAAAGTGAAAAAACTGACTGTGTGGCCACTACTGCGTCTTCCGTACTGACGTACGTCCGTGTGCAAGGTTGTACAGTCCGTAGAAATCACGCTCGTCTGACCCTAGCCTAAACCTCAGTGTTTACTCAGGAGTGAAACAACACGAAAAGGAAATGTCCCAGACTAAGCCCATCCTTATACAGAGAGATACTGGCCTACAATCTCCTCATCAACACAGTTACCTGAGAGCAAACAGACCCACCTGAAACAAAGCAGGTTTATTCACTGCTTCTGTGTCACATTCTATGATTATCCCTACATATATTACCCATATTTTTAAATATTTGCAAAAGAAGAAACAAATAGTTGTGGGAAATTCACGAAAACAGTTTTTTCCATTTATATTTGTTTATTATTTATTATAACATGTTGTGACAAACATTAAAAGCGATTTGTTCAGAGGAATTTCAGCAAAAAGGAGTTTTATGTTTACAGTTTTATTAATAACACACACAAACGATACAGGGAGAATGTTTTTGTTATTTTCCATTGTAAAGTTTTTGTAGAATATGTTTTCTGCAGCTTCTGGTGAAATCCCAGCTCCCTCAACCCTATTAATACTTTATAATGAGCAGTAAATACTATGTATCTGTGGCCTCTGGATCTTCTTCCTCCAGTCACAAAGTTATATATCATCAGATATTCATTTATTCATTGATTTCTGTCTTTCCATCTTTCAGCCTGCCCATTTGTCTGTCTGTCCTGTGGCCCAACATGTGTCGTTCTGTTCATGTGTCTGTCTTTCAATCTGTCTGTCTGTCAGACCCTCAGTCCCCGTCTGTCAATTCATCCGTTTGCCTGTTTTCTGGTCTGTCTGTCTTTAATTCATCCATATGTCTGTCTGTCCTTTGGTCTGTTTTTCTGTCCACCCGTCTGTCCTTCAGTCCGACTGTCTGTTTTTCAATCAGTCCCTCTGTCCGCTTGTCTGTCAGGCCATCCATCTGCCTGTCTGTCCTTTAATCTGTCCTTCTGTTCATCTGTCTTTCAGTCCCCCTGTGCATCTGTCTTTCAGGTTGTCTGTCTGTCCTTTGTTCTGCTTTCCTGTCAATCCATTTTTCCTTCATTCCATCTGTCTGTCTGTCTTTAAGTCCATCCATCTGTCTTTCTGTAATTTGGTCTGTCTTTCTGTCCTTCAGTCCATCTGTCTTTCAGTCTGCCTGTCCTTTGGTTTGACTGACTGTCTTTCAGTCCAACTGTCTTTCAGTCCATCTGTCTTTCAGTCCATCTGTCTTTCAGTCCATCTGTCTTTCTGTCCTTCAGTCCATCTGTCTTTCAGTCTGTCTGTCTGTCCTTTGGTTTGACTGTCTGTCTTTAAGTCCTACTGTCTTTCTGTCTTTCAGTCCATCTGTCTTTCAGTCTGCCTGCCTGTCCTTTGGTTTGACTGTCTGTCTTTCAGTCCATCTGTCTTTCAGTATGTCTGTCTGTCTGTCCTTTGGTTTGACTGTCTGTCTTTCAGTCCATCTGTCTTTCAGTCTGCGTGCCTGTCCTTTGGTTTGACTGTCTGTCTTTAAGTCCTACTGTCTTTCTGTCTTTCAGTCCATCTGTCTTTCAGTCTGCCTGCCTGTCCTTTGGTTTAACTGTCAGTCTTTCAGTCCATCTGTCTTTCAGTCTGCGTGCCTGTCCTTTGGTTTGACTGTCTGTCTTTCAGTCCAACTGTCTTTCAGTATGTCTGTCTTTGAATCTGTCCATCCATCTTTCAGTCCGTCCATGTGGCTGTCTGTCGTTTGGTTGGTCTGCCCTTCAGTTAATCTCTCATAGAAACATAGAAAAATGTCGGCAGATAAGAACCTTTCGGCCCATCTAGTCTGCCCAATTACATGGATACTTTACCTGGATTTATCTTTTGTTTAGGATAGCCTTATGCCTATCCCATGCTTGCTTAAATTCAATTACTGTTTTGGCCTCTACCACTTCTACTGGAAGACTGTTCCATGTATCCACCACCCTCTCAGTAAAATAATGCTTCCTGATGTTACTTTTAAACCTTTGCCCCTCTAATCTAAGACTATGTCCTCTTGTTTTGCTACTTTGTTTCCTTTTAAATATACTCCCTTCCTCTACCTTGTGGATTCCCTTTACGTATTTAAATGTTTCTATCATATCTCCTCTGTCTCGTCTTTTTTCCAAGCTGTACATGTTAAGATCATTAAGCCTTTCCTGGTAACTTTTCTCCTTCAAGCCGTACACCATTTTAGTAGCCCTTCTCTGAACTCTCTCTAAGATGTCTATATCCTTCTGGAGATACGGTCTCCAGTACTGCACACAGTACTCCAAGTGAGGTCTCACCAGTGCTCTGTACAGTGGCATGAGCACTTCCCTTTTCCTACTGCTAATACCTCTCCCTACACAACCAAGCATTCTGCTAGCATTTCCTGCTGCTCTATTACATTGACTACTTACCCTTAGATCCTCTGAAATAATGACCCCTAAATCCCTTTCCTCAGATGTTGAGGTTAGGACTGTATCAAATATTCTATATTCAGCCCTTGGGTTTTTACGTCCCAGGTGCATTATCTTGCACTTATCCACATTAAAACTCAATTGCCACAACTCCGACCATTTTTTTAGTTTACCTAAATCATTTGTCATTTGGCTGATCCCTCCAGGAACGTCAACCCTGTTGCAAATCTTTGTGTCATCAGCAAAAAGACATACTTTTCCATTAATACCTTCTGCAATATCACTAATAAAAATATTAAAGAGAATGGGTCCAAGTACTGACCCCTGAGGTACCCCACTGGTAACAAGACCTTGCGCCGAATAAACTCCATTTACCACAACCCTCTGTTGCTGTCACTCAGCCACTGCCTAATCCATTCAACAATATTGGAATCTAAACTCAAAGATTGCAATTTATTGATAAGCCTTCTATGCGGAACAGTATCAAAAGCCTTACTGAAATCTAAATAAGCAATGTCTACTGCACCACCTGTGTCTATTATTTTTGTTACCCAATCAAAAAAATCAATAAGATTAGTTTGGCATGATCTCCCTGAGGTAAACCCATGTTGTTTCTGATCCTGTAATCTATGTGTTTTTAGATGTTCAACAATCCTTTCCTTTAACATGGTTTCCATTAATTTCCCCACTACTGACGTAAGACTAACTGGCCTATAGTTCCCCGATTCCTCCCTACTACCCTTCTTGTAAATGGGCACAACATTTGCTAATTTCCAGTCTTCTGGGACGACTCCCGTTAACAAGGATTGGTTAAATAAATCTGTTAATGGTTTTGCTATTACATCACTGAGCTCTTTTAATAATTTAGGGTGGATCCCATCAGGCCCCATTGACTTATTTGTCTTTACTTTAGACAGCTGCTGTAGAACCTCCTCCTCTGTAAACTGATATGTAAATGTCTCTTTAGTGTTCTCTCCTAACTGAGGTCCCTTTCCTTCCTTTTCTTCTGCAAAGACTGAACAAAAATATTCATTGAGGCAGTCAGCGAGACCTTTATCCTCTTCTACATACCTTCCTTCCTTTGTTTTTAATCTAACTAATCCTTGTTTTACTTTTCTTTTCTCGTTTATGTATCTAAAAAATGTTTTGTCCCCCTTTTTTACTGACTGAGCTATTTTCTCTTCTGCGTGTGCTTTGGAAGTTCTTATAAATTGCTTTGCCTCTTTCTGCCTAATCTTATAGGTTTGCCTATCTTCTTCACTCTGAGTTGTTTTATAATTATTGAATGCTATTTTTTTGTTCTTCACTATTTTGGCCACTTCTGCAGAGTACCACAGTGGTTTCTTCCCTTTTTTGTTTTTGCTAACAAGCCGAATGCAATTTCCTGTGGCCTTCAATAATGCTTCCTTTAAATAATCCCATTTCTCCTGGACTCCCTTTAAACTCCTCCAGTCTGATAATGATTCCTTCACACAAAATCTCATTTTAGAAAAATCTGTTTTTTTAAAGTCTAAAACTTTTGTTTTTGTGTGGTGCAGCTCTATCCCTGTTCTTATATTAAACCACACTGACTGGTGATCACTAGATCCCAAATTTTCACCTACAACAACGTCCGATACCAAACCTCCATTTGTGAGTATTAAATCCAATATGGCCTCTTTACGGGTCGGCTCCTCAACTACTTGTGTTAGAGATAATCCCAGTAAGGAGTTTAGAATATTTGTACTCCTGGTGCACCCAGCTGTTTTGGTTTTCCAGTTCACATCAGGAAGATTAAAGTCCCCCATGATAATAACTTCCCCCTTCATTGTCATTTTGGCTATTTCCTCAAGCAGCAGATTATCTAGCTCTTCTACTTGTCCAGGGGGTCTATAGATCACACCTACACGAGCTACTGTATGATTGCCAAATGTTCGCGTAACCCAAACTGACTCTATGTTCACCTCGCTCACTTTTATTTGGTTCGTTTTTATGTTGTTTTCACATACAGGGCCACTCCTCCTCCTTTCCTACCTTCTCTGTCTTTTCTATATAAAGAGTACCCCGGTATTGTTATGTCCCAGTTATTTTTCTCACTGAACCATGTCTCAGTAACCGCCACTAAATCTACTTTTTCAGCTGCCATCATTGCCTCCAGTTCATTGATTTTATTGACTAAACTGCGAGCATTTGTAGACACGACTCTGAGCTTGTCATTTTTTACATCGCATGTTGCTTGCACCCTCCGATTTAGTTTTGGGGGACAATCGGCAGATTGTTTTTTACCCTTTTGTCCCCCCCTCCTAGTTTAAATATTTCTTTGTGAAACCTTTGAACTTCTCACTGAGAACATATGTTCCCCTATGAGTAAGATGCAAACCATCTTTTTTATACAGTTCCTCTCTGCTCCAATTAGAGCTATCATGGGACACAAAGCCAAATCCTTGCTCCCGACACCATTCCCAAAGCCACAAATTAAATTCCCTATTGCACATCTGCCTATCCTGAATGTTATGCACAGGCAATGACACAGTGGACGCAATCTGCTGTATTTCACCTCCAAGAACACAAAAATCTTCCTTAATCTCAGAAACCTCATTGCTAGCCAAGTCATTTGTCCCTACATGGACTAGAACGTCCACTTCCCCTTGTTGCTTTGCTTGTTTGACTCATTGAGTCCAACTGTCTGTCTGTCTGTCTTTCAATCCTTCAGTCCACCTGTCTTACGGTCTGTGTTTCTGTAGGTATATTATAAAAACAGACACAGTGTTAGTTTTATGGAAAATTCGCGCAGTTTATGCAGAACAATATGCCATTTTTGGGGGGGGGGGACACACAGAGCACGGATAGCTCATCCATGTATTTATCTGATCATAACTCACTGGAAGATATATATATATATAACGCTTGTACACAATGGATCCTGATGCTGAGTATGTCAGTGCCGCATCGTATCCGGGTGTTACCGGCCCGGCAGACAGAAGGTGATACATGAGGTGTGGCGCACCCAGGCTCTCGCTGCATGTGTTTAATACATATTGTTTCCCTTGCATTGCATTTCTCTTATGTCTGATTACCTGAAGGCGCTTTGATCCGCCCTTTGTTCTGGATATTATTAGTGTTGGTGCCTCGGCCATTGTACGCGTCTCTCTCAGACTCCAAGGTGTTAACGTCGCCCTCAGCCGCTGAGCATCAAATTGTTAATCACACGTGGAGACAGCTCGGCCGGAATTTATCCTCGCTCTGATATTTGGATCTTTTTCATGTTTTCAGGATGACGGATTTACACCTGGAGACGTCCCGCT